>CBVK0101524025.1:0-11906 GCA_900067695.1 Picea abies
AAGTGTTGTTTCTGTTGCTATTTCGTATATCATTTCTGTGTATTGTGAAGATTATGCTAGATATTTTACTGTTATTCTGTCATTTCTAGCATTTCATTTCGGTTCTGCATATTTTATATATCTAGTATCTTGCACATTCTACCAAGAAATTTATTCGAGTTCCATGTACTTCCTTGATCGACCTATGCGTGTATTAATCTTCATCTAAATACAAAATTTTGTAGAGACTTTCCCAGGGTTCTGTTTACAACACAGAAGAATTTGGAGTTCTTGATATATGGTACTCTAACTGTAAAGTTTGAACAAGATTCATTTGAATATGATGATTAATTTTGAAAGACACTTTGTAGTCTACTAAATCACTATATTTCTGTGGTAATAGATAACATAAAGAATATATTCATAATGTTATCCTTTCTACCTATTCTTTGCATGTTATCAAGTTGATAAGAATACCATCTAAGTTTATTCCTTATTGCAATATTTCTCTACAGTACTTTGTTATGTAAAAATTTGAATAGAAATCCAAATGCATAATATAAAAGGTCAAATAGGAATATAAACATAGATCTACTATGCTTTTGTATGAGCACATGTATATATGTATAGATATGTATATATTTAAAGATATGTGTACAACCATCATATTTTAAATAAGCAACATTTCCAGTATCATTCAACTATGTTCATTCATAGTATAATATGGTTATACAGTGCCTTAAGAACTGATTTCACTTATGTATACACAATTAACACATTCCTAACAATTAACGTAACCATAAATATAGCATTCACAAAGAAATACAATATAATATACATATAAGAAACCTGATGCTAGAATACAAATGGAACAACCACGTTCCACCTAACCATAGAATAGAAAAACCAAGTTCACTTGTTCTACTCACCCCCTAGCCCGACCATGAGTCCATAAGGGAAAACTGAATGATCCTCCTTAGCTATAGTCACCATCCACATATCATAAAAATCCTTTGCCTCACATTAATAGTGTTCATAGAAGCAAACAATTTTCTTTTCCAAGATAATAAGGAGTGTCCTGCCTACTCCATATGTTTTTAAAATATGCATCCTTGTGCCTAGGTCTTTCCTTCCCTCCTTAGGGAAATTAAAAGCTTTACAAATCCTTGATTTTTAGGGGATGCTAGTGGTCAAATTCCAATTATGCGACTTATAAAAATCATCCTTGAGGTAACTCAAACCTGTTCCCCACTCATGGAGTCATGGTCAACTATTTTCAACCTGACTGTTCCATTTGTCTTCTAACATTTAATTTATTAAAAGTTTGTCTTACACATGTGTCAAAAAAAAAGAGGATAGTTGGGAAAGTCAAATCTTTGCCCAACATTCATCAAGTAATTAATTACAACAATCAGAATTCCAAATTTGGATTTTCCATAAATGGAAAATAATTTCCAAATCTCAATTTCCCGAAAACAAAAGTTTATTTCAAAGTTCACTTAGAATTTAATATTCTAAAATTTGAGGATATGACATTTTTCATCTTTTTCTGTGTCGATGCTACCTTCTTCACTTGCACACACATAAATATCAAAACCATTAGATAAAACATGTATCTTTTAAATATCCTTTTTCCATTTCTTCTTTTGCAACTATAATATTTTCATCAACAACTTCGAGGGTTTCCTCCTTTCTTTCTCCTACTACTATTGTGGTAGTTCCATCCTCATCCAATCATGTTAATCCTCAACATAGACCCTTTCCTCATACTCATTCTCCTCGTGAATTTAGGACTCCTTATATTCATAACTCAAATTTTTAGTGGTATCATTTCAAGTGTTCTTTAGATTTCCATAACTCTCACAACTATCTTCCCTTCATTTCCTTCAAAACAAAATTTCAATCTCTAACATTACTACTTACTTCTCAACTTCAACTAAAACATTCTCCATGGTTGTAAGGTATTATTATACTAATCCTTTCATCTTATCCTCAACTAATTTTATTTATTGGCTATCCTATGACACGTCTTCCTCCAAAATCCTTTCCTTATCAGATATTGCTTCAAATTCAACTTCTTGCACTAGTTGAATTATCTCTTCATTTATAATAGCATTTGGATTTCTATCCTTTTCATCAACGACTTCAAAATATTCTTCATTTTTTGTAGTATAACAATTTTCCTCTTCATCACTTGCATCATTAGTAGGTTTTGTCTTCCTTTGTTTATACCTACACAACTACAACATAACAATGGTCTACATAACCAATTTTCCTCAAAGGAATGTCCCCGAAATATTCTTCATACTATGGTTTATAGTTAATGATATCTACATCAACACTTTCTTCTATATTTGGTGAGAATTCAAATCCCTATTGCTCCTTCTACACTTGTTACAACTCTACCTCATCATATACACATTCTTCTACCTTAGTGCACTTGTGCACCTTCAAATGCACAACAATATATACCCAACCATATATAAAGTTGTTCTTCTTCTTTCTCTTGCAACTCTACCCAACAACCCCAACTGTTAGCACTAGAAGTCGCCTTTTGATTGCTTAGAAGGTAATCCCAATACCCATCAGTTTATAAGTAAATGGTAATTGATTTTTTGAGTGGTCAAAATGGAGGAAAATCAATGAGAATAATGTTCTAACTCATAAAATTATGGGTAGGCATGCACAAACAATTGAGGTCTTGAATAAATTTCAGTTAATAAGTTGTAGTAAGGGTGAGTAGGAGGAAGAACTGGTGAGAAAATGTAGTGGTCTTCCATGGAAATCAGGTCTTCCAACATCCTAGAGAAGAAAAAACTCAGAAAACAAGATCCTCCTGAATTCACAGATTCAAGAAACCAAAAAAAATGCTATAACAATACTGTAATCAACATGTATTACAAAACGGTCACAAGCAGTCCATATGAATCATTCAATCATAAAATATTTCAGTTTTAGAGGAAAAATAAGATGGAGTGAGAAGCTGACTTAGATTAATTAAGATGTCTCAAAAACCAATACATAACCAGAGAACCAAAGTTCTTTATCAAAATATTACATTGAGGGAGCCTAGCTCAACCATTCCACGCTAACAAAATATAAAAAATTCCTACATATAGAAAAATTCCTTCAACCACCATGACTGTGATCATATCATTGCATTCAAGGCTTCAGTCGGCACTCACTATGTTAGACCATGCAGGCCTTCCTTTTTTAGATGCGAGATCTGTGCAGTTAGCTTCTTTACAAGAAAATTCATCCAGGAGGGAGCTTTGATAGACAGTCTACCTTCATTGTTGCTCTCTGCAACGCTTTCCATTTATGGGGCGAGAAGACATTTCAACTGCCACCCCTATCTTTAATAACTTCCTTCATTGGGATCAGGACAAGGCCTGACACCCATGAATGTTTCCAGGTAGTGCCCACGACTTCTTCAAGTCAATCCTGACGCCACGAGGCTCTGCAAATCACTGTGAAATTGACGACCCTTCCTTTGTGCTCTTAAGAGCTCCTAGTTCCAGCTTCTCCTTCACCGCATTTTCCTACATGGGACCTCAGGCCATGACCATGGGCCCAACTCCTAGGTGCATCGCGGTTTCATGTTTTGGGGGTTTTCACATCGCATGACTACAATCTCCCGATACCCGATATAACGAAATGACCCTATTCAGATCAACGGTGGGATCTACTATGCATCCGATGGCCATGATTTCTTCCTTGAAAACCTGAGTCGCCAGCTACGTGATGGGCACTTACTCTTCATTATGGCCCCGCTTCCCATATGACCTCGGGCGGTAACCATGAGCCCATCTCTTAGGCGCATCGCAATTTCGGGTTTCACGAGTTCATGTTATACTTCATGCTCAAACCTCCAAGTCATGAAATCGTGATTGCTCGAATCAGGTGACATGCATCACTCTGCATCAAACGATGCAGATCATTTCATGACTTAGCCTTTCACAAGCCTTTAATTCCTTGTCCTCTTAATTTCCCGACATGCAAAATCACGAGAAGATGATCTGATGGTCCAACTCTCTTCTTTGATTAACGACCACGATCCTTTCACTATTTCACATTTCACGAATACTTGTAACTCTTCCCTTTGACCTTTCTGACTCCTGAAATCGTGACTCTGCCTGACGCTATTCCTCGTGTATCTCTCTGATCACGATCACCCGATGGTCGTTGATCTAATTTTCTTGAAGGATCTTTCTCATTGAAGGTTGATATTGCTCGCTCACTTGATTTGAATGCATATTAAAAGCTTTAAGTGATGTGCTTAGTGCTAACGACTACGGCCTATGAATTGAAAAATCAGGGAGTCCAGGGCAAAAAATTTAGACTTAGGTAGAAAATACAGCCAAATAAGACTCTGTCAAATTCTGGTGTTAACATATAGGCTCCATGGGGAATAGAGTCCTCCCTGCGAGGCTCTAAGATCTACTTTTGCAGTTCCAGTCACCTTCTATTGGGATATGGATTCAAGCTCAAAACAACTGCTGAGGAAATATATTCCAAAAAATAAAAGGAAAACAAACTTACAAGGGCTCAAAAGAGCTTATCTATGTACATACCTAATCTAATTTTTTTTTTTTACATGGGGCTAGGTGAAAGAAAATTTCCACCATAGCCAATCAAGTAACTTCTTGAATGGAAGCTTCCTTACTCTATCAATGATTGGTAACAAATGATGCAACCGTGATAGTAGAATAGTTAGATCCCTCAGCCTCTCTCCAAGGGTTGAAATCAAGATAAAATTGGGTGCCTCCAAGATATGAAGAAAATTCCACTCCATGTACTCGTTGACAGGTTAATAGAATGAGTGGAAAACTTTGGAAAATTTGTAACAGGCATCCTTCTCTGCTACACAACTACTCACACATTGTTGGATTTCTCCAGCAAGCTCAGGTGGGTGAGAGGCTGGTGTAGGTTGACTGATCTTAGGCAATGGATTCTCTCAGACATGATTTGGATGGGAGATAAAATATTCCTCCTGCTTCTCCTTTTATTCTTGGCTCTCCCAAGGGTCATATTCATAATCATCATAAACAGGATCAGTGGGAAAACTTTGCTCTTCAATCTACTGCTCAACGTCTTCTGCAGGCCCAGGATGGATGATTTTCTCATAATATTTCTCTTTAGTGAATAGAGGATAAGACTCTATTGTCTGTTCTTGGGAATCCTACATATCCAGCTCAAAGTCTGATTCATAGTTGTCATATACAGGCTGGTTGCTCCCCTGACCAAAAAACTGTGATGTGGGGCTCTGTTGCTCCTCATATGAATAATCATCAAAGATTAGGGCAGTAGGAACTTTAGGAGAAGAATGTAGGGACTCTACATTTGTAAAATATTCAATGATATCATCATCAGTAGGGTTGTCAAGAACATTCACCTCAAGGAATAGAAAATCCTCTGCGCTTTCTTCAAATTCCAACTTTTCTAGTTTGGTAGAGAGAGATTTTACCATTTCCATCAGTTCACTCAGATAATATTCTTCCTCTCCATGGTCCTCCTCCTCACAGTATTAATTGGACACAGTCATGTCTTGATCATTATCCTCAAATTTCTCACAACAATTATGACAAATAAACTCAGAGGAATAAACATTTTGACAACGCCTATTGAAAACTGCATGAAACTCCTTTAGGGAGGAGATATTAGCAGGGGGTAAGGAATGATACCATTCATGAGAATCCCCTTCTAATGAGAACACGAACATATTCAATAACACATCCTCATGATGTATATTCAAATGATGCATGAGTTCATGAAACTCACGAAGATGCTAAGAAGGGTTCTACTCTTTACACTCTCTAAATATCGACAAATAATCATTCCATTCGTCCAGAGTAGGAACAACATTAGGAAAACTAGGAACAATAGAAAATTTAAAAGGAGAAAACCTTCAAGCCAAGATTTTTTCCATTTTGAACCAGTGGAGCTGTCGATCAATTCTTTAATCATGGATTCGCCAGGTGAAAGGTATGCAGTAAGAGTGTGTCTAGTATTTTTTCACCATCAAAGACCAGATCTGATCGTTGTGTTCTCCCAAGGGATACCAAGTGTATCCAGAAACGGTTGCACTGAAAAAGCGGAGCCAAGACAATGGAGTCTCCAGGTGAAAGCACAATCTTAAAAGGTTTTGCTGTCTGATGCACCTTTAGAATCATAAGTTCATTGTCGTCCTACCCAGGGAAAATATTCAATCTCATCCCCGACAACAGAACCATAAATGTTAGCACTAGAAGTCACCTTCTAATTTCTTATAAGGTAAGCCCAGTACCCATCAATTTATATGTAAATGGTAATTGATTGTTTGAGTGGTCAAAATGGAGGAAACTCAATGAGAATAACGTTCTAACTCGGAAAATTTTGGGTAGGCATGCACAAACAATTGAGGTCTTGAATAAATTTTAGTTAGTAAGTTGTAGTAAGGGTGAGTAGGAGGAAGAACTGGTGAGAAAATGTAGAGGTCTTCCACGGACATCATGTATTCCAGCAGCCTAAAGAAGAAAAAACTCATAACACAAGATCCTCCTGAATTTGGAGCTTCAAGAAACTAAAAAAATGCTATAACAGTACTGTAATCAACATGTATTACAACACGGTCACAAACAATCCATATGAATCATCCAATCATAAACTATTTCAGTTTCAGAGGAAAAATAAGATGGAGTGAGAAGATGACTTAGATTAATTAAGATGTCTCAAAAAAAATACGTAACTAGAGAACCAGAGTTCTTTATCAAAATATTACATTAAGGGAGCCTAGCTCAACCATTCCACACCAACAAAATATAAATCTACCTACATATAGGTAAATTGCTTCAACCACCATGACTGTGATCAGATCACTTCATTCAAGGCTTCAGTCGATGCCCTCTATGTCAGACCATTCAAGCCTTAATTTGTCAGATGCAAGATCGACGCAGTTATGTTCTTTACAAGAAAATCCATCCAAGAGGGCGCTTTGATAGATAGTTTTCCTTCATTGCTGCTATTTGCAATGCTTTCCATTTATTGGGTGAGAAGATATTTCAATTGCCTCCCCTATCTTCAATAACTTCCTTCATTGGGATCAAGATGAGGCCTGACACCCATGAATTTTTCCAAGAAGTGCCCACGACTTCTTCAAGTCAATCATGATGCCTCGAGGCTCTGCAAATCTCCATGAAATCGACACCCCTTCCTTCATGCTCTAAAGATCTCCTGGTGCTAGCCTCTCCTTCATTGCATTTTCCTGCATGCGACCTCAGGACATGACTGTGGGCCCAACTCCTGGGCGCATCGAGATTTCATGTTTCAGGGGTTTTCACATCGCATGACTACAATCTCCTGATACCCGATATGGCGAAATGGCCCTATTCAGATCGACAGTCGAATCTACTATACATCCAACAGCCATGATTTCTTCCTTGAAAACTTGAGTCACCAGCTACACAATGGCCACTTAATCTTCATTATGGCCTCGCTTCCCATATGACCTTGGGCAGTAACCACGGGCCCAACTCTCAGGTGCGTCACGATTTCACATTTTGTGAGTTCATGTTATACTTCATGCTCAAACCTCAGGGTCACAAAATCGTGATTTCTCGGATCGGGTGAGAGGCGCCACTCTCCATCAGATGATGTAGATCATTTCATGACTTAGCACTTCACGAGCATTTAAGGCCATGTCCTCTTACTTTTTCGACTCGCAAAATCATGAAAATCTGATCCGATGGTCCAACTATCTTCTTTGATTAATGACCATGATCCTTTCGCTATTTCTCATTTGGTGAATCCTCATAACTCTACCCTTTGACCTTTTTGAATCGTGAAATCACAACTCTGGTTGTTGTTATTCCTCATGTAAGTCTGTGATCATGATCACTCGATGGTTGTCGATCTGATCTACTTGAAGGGTCTTTGTCGTTGAAGGGTGATCTTTCTCACTCACTTGAATTGAATCCATATTAAAAGATTTAAGTGTTGCACTTGGTGTTGATGATTGTGTCCTGTGAATTGAAAAATCAAGGAGACCAGGGCAAAAAATTCAGACTTAGGTAGAAAATACAACCAAATAATACTCTGTCAAATTTTGGTGTTAACACCAACTATTAGAGATAGAAATATTTAGTGAGACACACCTACTATGTTACCACTTCATGCGAAGAGGACCTCACTCCCATACATAATTCAAATACAACCTAAAAACACAAACAAGAAAGAATAGTAGGCTCTAAAGATCACAAATACAAAAGCTTGTAGGTTGGAAGACACAACTAATTGAAATCACAAAGAGACATAACTTAAACATACACGAGGGAATGTTTGTATCAAATTGGATTCATTTTCTTTTCATTAATACACATTCATTCACACACACACACACACACAAAGTTTTAATATTTTTTTAATCAATTAAAAACACCTAGCGTTAGGAGTATAAGGGATGCTTCTTGTCCTCACCAACTAACATTAAAAAAACTCAGGACTAAATAAATGAGAAATAAATTTTAAAATTGCCCCATATCCTCATCTGAAGTATTAAACTTGACCCCAATTCTAGATGGATGACCCCTAACATGACATGAACCATAGGTTTCAACAGGATATTGGGTGGTTGAGGTTCTATCATGACGAACTCAAACCATGCAAACCCCAAAATATGTTGACCATACAAACTGGGATGATCCAATGGCTACATGGAATATCAAAATTTTCTTGATGCAATATTTTCCCAAGAACAAATCCCCATGATGCAAACTAGGCCACTTGCAACAAATACACTTATGAGCATGTTCACATTTTCCTCACACATGTGCAAATCCACGATGATGAATTATTGTTTATTGGATAAATGATTTGTTGATACAAAGTTAATATATTGCTAATGTCTTGATATGACTTCAAGAAAAGTGATTTCCATGATAGGAAAAGAAATGGAAGAGTGGATCCTCTACTCCTACATAAATCCCACCTTCACTGCTAAATTCTAGTAGGAGTTGTTTTAACTACAATGTACACACTTGAAAATGAGAAAAACTTATTGCACCCAAAATGATGGTGAAACATATATGTTCAATAAGTGATTTGAAACTTATTTTTGGTGTTTTTCATCTAACCAGTGACATCAAAAGATTTAATGTATACCCTTTTTGGTTATGGAGGATGATTATCTTCATGATTAAGAGGTATTGTTTCAACCATTTTTAGATCCCATACCTTGGTGGGGGTTTTGTGTTATGTTCTTTGAAAAATTATCCCCGCACATTATTATTTTGTGTCTAATATAGAAGGAGGTGACAGAGGGGGTAGATCCACTGAAAAAACCTTTTTTGCCCCTTACCAAAAACATTTGGGTTGTTTTTTTGCATCACTTTTGGGCAGTTTTGGCACACAGTTTTCTAATTCTGGTTAAGGAAAATATAATCTAGTTCAATGGATTAGAGCCTTTGGATAGATCTAACGTTAATTATTAGGTCATAGATCTAACGTTAGAGGTTATATTAGTAGTTTTTTTTTCCTAGAAGGAAAACATTTTCGTAAAGAGGAACTTGTATTGTGATTTTTTATGGTGAGAGATTATAGTGTGTCTAAGAGAGGAGACTATGAGAGAGTCAATAGGAGGTTGCAACAGATTTTTTGTGGGTGTTATCCCTTAATTTTTTTGGATAGGATACATGAAGAACTAGTTATTTATCCATGGATGTAGCTCATATCAGGTGAACCATTTATATTGGTGTTTGTCTTGTATTTTTTTATTTTATGTTCTCTTTCTACATTCATTTTGATTTGTTTTATCATTATTTATTCGTGATACTATTACTAACAATTGGTATCGTACTTGAAGGTCTATTTGGCTCATAAACGTGTAGGAAAGGAGGGTGTCTGGTTCAAGTGGGAGAAATGGAAGGAGAAGGAAAGTTTAAGGTCGATAAGTTTAATGGCCAAAAATAAAGGCTATGGAAGATGTAAATGGATGAATATTTATATCATAAGAATATTTTCTTGCCATTGGGTGGAATAAAAAATAATTTGAAAGCTATGAAGGGTTAAGAATGGGAGGTTCTTGATAGAAAGGCATTAGGAACAATACAAATTTGCTTGGTAGTGTTGATGTCTTTCAACATTTCAAAATAAAAGACAATGGAATATCTCATGAAGGAATTGGCTAAATTGTATTAAAAACCCTCAACCTCCAACAAGGTATTTCTTATGATGCATTTATTTAATATTCAAATATGTCAAAACGTGGGTTTGTTGTTGATCATTTAAATGAGTTTAACATGGTCACCAATTATTTAAGTTCTATGGGAGTAACCTTTGACATCTACATTAGGGACCTTTGGATTTTGTGCTAATTTCCATAAAGATCCAATGGATTGGACATGGATTTGAGTAATTTTATCTCTCGTTCAAACAATTTAATGTTTGATTATTTTTTTGGTGTTATTATTAGCTAGGGAATGGGACATAAAAGCATAGGTGATACATGAGATAATGATTTCAATATGGTGAATAGGGGAATACAAAAGGAGTGAAAAAAGATCCCAAGGAGTCATTGGAGCTATAAGAAGGGAATATACAAATCCATAGGGAGATTATAATTTTATAATTGTGAGAAGAAAGGACACATGAAGAAAGATTGTTAGTGTCTGAAATGAAAACAAGGAGATGGACAACAGGAGAAAAATTAGGAAGAAAATGCAACAAGTGTTGTGTTGCAAGATGCTTTAATCATTTTATTAGATAATACTATTTATTATTGGGTATTATACTTAGGGGATTCATTTCATCATGCCACACCCCATAGTAAATATTTTCAAGATTATGTTCATGGTGATTCTAAACAAGTTTATTTGGGTGACAATAAACCATGTAAAATTGTTGGAAAAGGTAATATATAGATAAAATCACAAAAATGGAAACCAATGGTTGTTGAAATAGGTGAAGAATGTTATTGATTTGAGAAGAAATATAATTTCAATAGATAAGTTCAATAGTGAAGTTTGTACAGTTAAATTTACAAGAAATTCATGGAAGGTCACCAAAGGATCACTAATAAGAGAAAAAGGAGAAAGGGTAGGTGTGTTGTATTTATGTATAGGTAATGATGAATTTTATGTTTCTCCAACTTGCAAATGAGTAGATAAAACAATGTGGCAACATAATATTGGGCACATGAGTGAGAAGGGGATGCAAATTATCTTCTCAATAAATGTGTTTCCAAATTTGAATTCAGTTGATTTGGATTTTTGTGAGCAATGTGTTCATAGAAAACAAAAGAGAGTCATATTTTTTAGAGTTGGGGAGGAAAACAATATTAAAAAGTTAGATATTGTGCATACATATGTATGGGGACTGAATCAAGTATCATCTCTTTGTGGATCTTATTATTATTCTACTTTATTGATGATGCGACTAGGAAATATTGGGTTTATTACTTTAAAAAAAAAAAAGATGTTTTTGATACCTTTTTGAAATGGAAAACTTTGGTTTAGAATGAGATAGGAAGTAAGTTAAAGTGTCTTGGATAATATAATGAAGGAAAATAATATAGCAAGGAGTTTCATAATTATTTTTCATTCCATGTGATTCACAAAGAGAATATGGTTCTAGGAACACCATAAGAAAATGGTGTGCCATAAAGGATGACCAGGACAATCATGGAGAATGGAAGAAGTATGAGATTGAATGTAGGATTTCCATTACAATTATTGGTAGATTTTGTGGATAATGTTGTTCAATTAATAAATAGAGGTCCTTCAAGTTCCTTGGATGGTGGCATTCCAAAGGAGGCTGTTGATATTATGGTAGCTTCGAGAGGTATGAACCTCTATTGTGATCTTTGACAAGATTAGAATGCTCTGAAAGGAAGAAAAGAAATTAAGGAAACCCTAGAAAAGATGTCGGCTGCAGAAATATAATTAATATGAATT
>CBVK0101524026.1:0-10455 GCA_900067695.1 Picea abies
TCGTGTTTCTTGCTAAGTTATCAAACACTTAGTATTATATATCATGAGGAATATAATATCCCAATGCATGTGGGATAGACTTTTAAACAAAAAAGTCGAATTTTATGAAGGGAAGCATGAAAACCAATCCAAGTGCTGAGATTTGCCCATCAACTTTGATCGATGATGGCTGAGTGTTGATCTTGCAGAGGCCATAACTTGAGCTACGGGTGTCGGAATAGTGAAAAATTTGTACTGTTGGAAAGGTATTTAGACGTATAAGATGTTGGTATAGGTTTAAAATGTTGAAATATGATAAATTTTTCTCAGAAATTAAAATATCAGTCAGCTACAGTTTTAATGGGCCAGCATGACAACTCAACTTCACGAGCTCATATGTTGAGATTTTAATGGGCCAGCATGACAACTCAACTTCACGAGCTCATATGTTGAGATCCAAGCAACGGATTTGGGAAAATTTTATATTGTTGGAAAACTAAGATGATGAAGAGAACATAGGAAGTGGTTTTCATGGATAAAAAAATATTTCTCACTTCCATAAATGTAAATTACAGTCATCCTCTTTTGATGGAAAATTAATCAAGTTTTAAAAAATAAAAAAATTTAATTAAAAAAATTTATTAAAAAAGGAGAGGGACCCACTTTCAATATACTTGTATTAATGATGTGAATTCATTAAAGAGGAATTAAAGAGACATTGAGTAAAGGGGAATGTTTCAATAAGTAACTTGTATGAGAATTTCTAGAAGGGAGAAACCCTAAGTACCCAAGTAGTTAGAAAATCTCTTCTTAAAAATGAAAGAGAGGCTTCATCAAAAGCCCAAGATTTAGTATTGTCAGAGGGGCAGGGCAGAAGATCAGAGGAATAATAAGGCACATCCATGGATACACAATCAAGCTTCTGATCAAAAGAAAAAAATCTCCATCTTCTCCATTTTTTTTATATATTCTTCTACACCACTTCTCATAGTTTTATGCTCGAATCTCAGAGTTGGGCACAAGGTTGAGTTGTTGAGTGTTATTCTTATATTCTTCTAAGATATTTTCTTATATGATCATGGAGTGTTTGCAACCACATATATGGTTTTCAAAGGTTTTTTAATGAATAACATCTTTCATGAATAAAACTCCACAAAGAATTGTTTTGGGGTTGATCTTGACTGTTCTTTGTAACCCAGAGTTTTGAATACAAATTATTCGAGGTTGAACTTTCTAATTATATTTTGATCTTGATTGCAGTACACTAATAAAATTATTTGAGATGACCAAATAATTATCTCCCATGAATAAGATATGTGTGCATTTATATATTATTAAGAATATTGTGTGTGATGTTGATCACAATTTAATTATGATGTTTAATCCCTCCTTCAATCTTTTCTGATTAAAAGACTTTTGTTGCACATAAATATCATATTGGGTTATTGAAGAACCATTCTCGTATAAATACAATCAATAAATATTTGGGGTTTGTTGTATATCACTCTCCCTACTCAAAAATATTCAAAGATATATCTCTCTAAAAATGAAGGGGGACTAATGTCCTCATGAGGTTCCCATTTCGATCCTGATGGATTCAACAATCAACATTTTTGGCAACCATACTGGGGACAATTTATTTTCAAGATTTTTGAAGAACCATAAAATTCCATGGGTCAAATTTTCAAAAAGAAGATTCAAGAAAATTGCTTCTTATTTTAAGAATGAGTCACATTTTTTGTGATTTCAAAAAGAAACGAGAAGCACTGAAGATTCAGCGGAATGAACTCCCTGGAAACTCCATTGAAAAAATTCAAGATGAAGGGTTTCATTCTTGTCATAATTCTTCTTTATATTCTTCATCAATCCCATCAATGGATTTGAAAGACTTAGAAAAAGATATAAATACTCAAAGAAGGAGGCAGTTTCATAATACCCCTTTAAATATACTAGAAATAGACTTTCAAATGCCCAATATTTCTATTGAAATTTTTCTACATTCTTTCAGGATGCTTCAAAATATGCAAAGCAACACTTGATTAATTTTAAAGGTACATTTTATGATTTCAACATCACTGAAGACAATGTTACATGTAGATTATTCCTAGAAACTATACAACAGGATGCTCTTGAATGGTATAGTTCATTAATGCCTAAATCTATTACTAGTTAGGATGTGTTAGAAGATTCATTTGCAGAAAAGTTCATCCCAAAAGTGCATTCATATGTTTTTGTTGATGTTTTAAATGTTGTTGCCTACCCATCCTCTCCCATGTGGAAGCAAGATAATGAAATGACTAATTTTGAAGAAGAATCTAATCAAAGAGTGGATGAAATTTTTAATTCAAGTCATGTTGCTAAAGATGAAGATGAAAATTCCAAATTACAAGAAGAAAATTTCAGCTTCCTATATACTCCATATGAAGATATTTCAAGCAACAAATTTGAGAATGAAATTGAGGAGCCTCAATCAAATACAAAAGAAGATTGTTTCCTTGTGATAAATGATGAAACATCACAAGAGAACTTGCAGCAATAAGATTTGATGGAAGAAAAAAATCTTGAAAAGAACCAGGAACAAGATCACCTTTACAAGAAAGAAGAACATTTTCAAGAGATTTTTGATGAATCAAGAACCATGGAAGTGGTTGTAAATAAATAAAAGGATGAATGCATTATTATGTTGAAAAATCCTCATCCAATAATTGATTATATTGAATTATGGTTCCAGAGCATTATTGGCCAAACAATGCAATCAAATCTTCACCCTACTTGGTATAATTTTTCTCCAGTACCTATTGAGAGTGCCCCTGACTCATTGGTACAAATCCCAACTTATCTCAGAATTTTGGAATTCATTCCACAAATAATATCAATGCTAGAATGGATCCATTGGAAATATTTCTACACGTAAAGAGCCCCTTTATTTCAAGTAAGTTAGGGTAGGTAGATTATGTATGTGCAGACTTTGTTTCTTCAGTTAATTTTTTCATAATAGGGAAGTGTTTATATTAAAGTTTGAAGATAACTCCATGAAAGAAAATTAATTACAAGAACTTATTTTGGATATGACTCCATAGCCCAACGAAGAAGGTAACTTGTCTTGAGATTATAGTGTTCGTAGCAACCCACAGGGGGTCATTGTCCCGCAATTGGAGCTAGTTGTTGACAAAAATTTGGTCATATTTATTTTCTTTCTCTTGGATTCATAAAATCTTTGATATCAAAAGAAGACATTTTTGAACTTTTATAAGTTAACTCTTTAGCCCTTAGTCTCAGCATCACCATGTTTTTTCGGATCAATAATTTGTTTCTGTATGCCTAAGTTACTCAAGATCTTGTCCATAGGTCTGATTCTGAAGAATCTTTTTAAGTATCATGTTCGCGTCTCCTCTCCTATATTACAATGCTACCATACTTTGAATTTTCACTTAACATCTCTCTCTCCATACTTAGTCATTTTTCAGTGTTCGTGGGTTCATGGGTTGGAAGACCCATACATCCCCTCACCTTCCTCACCCCAACTCCCACTACCTAAATTTCTCCTCCCTCACTTTCATCATCTACATTTCCTCCCTTTCCCCCGAACTACTCACAATCCTCATCAGGTTTGCGGACATCGATCATCCCTCACTCCCCAACCCACCAACCCGTCCCCACAACCTATAAACTACCTCCTTGACTTCCGCTACCTACAATTTTCCCTTCACTTACCCTTTCGCCTTATTTCCCATACTTAACCATTATTCCAAAGTTTTCCCCATTTAAACCATGAACCAATAAGAACATTCCACATGGAAGCATGGAATTGTGACACATGAAAACTCGTGGAGGGAGAGATGTGGAATATTATTCTTATAGACATGTGTAAAGTTATTAGAAAGACATATGGAATTATATGAATTGATGATTCATCAATGACTAGGCATGAGATGGACGACACCGGGATTCCAAAATTATTATTTTATTCGACAACCTTCCAAGGGACGAATCCTCCAATATCCATAATTTCTTACCTTCTTGTGTTTATTGCTAAGTTATCAAACAATTAATATTATATATCATGAAGAATATAATATCCAAATGCATGTGGGATAGAATTTTAAACCAAAAAGTCAAATTTTATGAAGCGAAGAATGAAAATCAATCTAAGGGCTGAGACTTGCCGATCAATCTTGTGGAGGTCATAACTTGAGCTCTAGCCATCAAAATAGCGTGAA
The DNA here is from genome assembly GCA_900067695.1 of Picea abies. Lineage (NCBI taxonomy): Eukaryota > Viridiplantae > Streptophyta > Pinopsida > Pinales > Pinaceae > Picea > Picea abies. Next base: position 4,200 of record CBVK0101524026.1, read on the forward strand.
ATTTATACCGTTGGAAAGTTATTTCAATGAAGAAGATGTTGGTATAGGTTTTAAATGTTGAAATTTGATAGTTTTTTCTCAGAAATTAAAATATCAGTCAGCTCCAGGTTTAATGGGCATGCATGACAACTCAACTTCATGAGATCATATCTTGAGATCTAGGCGATGGATTTGGGAAAATTTGATATTGTTGGAAATATGTGATAATGAAGAGAACATACAAAGTGGTTTTCATGGATAAAAAGTTAGTTTTCACTTCCATAAAATTAAATTACAGTCGTCCTCTTTTGATGGAAAATTAATCAAATTTTTAAAAATAAAATTTTAATTAAAAACTGTTATTAAAAAAGGAGAGGGACCCACTTTAAATATACTTGTATTAATGATGTGAATTCATTAATGATTAATTAATGATACATTTATTAAAGTAAATTTTTCAAGAAGTAACTTGTACGGGAATTTCTAGAAGGGAGAAACCCGAACTACTCAAGTAGTTAGAAAATCTCTTCTTAAAAAGGAAAGAGAGGCTTCATCAAAAGGTCCAATATTTAGTATTGTCAGAAGGGCAGTGCAGAAGATTAGAGGAAGAAGAAGGTACATACATGGATACACAATCAATATTCTGATCAAAAGAAATAAATCTCCATCTTCTCCATTTTTTTTTTTATATATTCTTCTACACCACTTCTCATAGTTTTATGCTCGAATCTCAGAGTTGGGAACAAGGCTGGGTTGTTGAGTGTTCTTCTTATAATCTTCTAATATCTTTTCTTATATGATCATGTTGTATTTGCAGATACATATATGGATTTCAAAGATTTTTTAATGAATAACATCTTTCATGAATAAAACTCCACAAAGAATTGATTTGGGGTTGATCTTGACTGTTCTTTGTAACCCAGAGTTTTGAATAAAAAGTATTTGAGGTTGACCTATCAAATTCTCTTTTGATATTGATTGTAGTACTCTATTAAAATTCTTTGAGATGATCAAATCATTCTCTCCTATGAAGAAAATATGGATGTATTTATATATTGTTAAGAATATTGTGTGTGATGTTGATCACAATTTAATTTGAATGTTGAATCCCTCCTTCAATATTTTCTTATTAAAAGAATTTTGTTGCACATAAGGATCATATTGGGTTATTGAAGAACCATTCTCATATAATTCCAAGCAATAAATATTTGGGGTTTGTTGTCTAGCACTCTCCCTACTCCAAGATATTCAAAGATATATATTTTAGACAAAGAGGAGAACCACCTCTCCAAAAATGAAGGGGGACTAATGTCCTCATGAGGTTGTCATTTTGGTCCTGACGGATTCAAGCATCAACAAACACTTATCCATATTGATAAAGAAGATAGAAAATATCTTGAGGAAAAATACAAGAAGTGTAATTTCATTGGATATGGAGTTATTTATGTTTTTTTTTTATGTCTTATGAGATTATGAAATTTACAAAATCATTAGGAGTAGAGATGGGGTATTCAATGAGAAATCCATGTACAAATTTTAGTTGCAAGGAATGAAACATGAAAAAGGAAAACACAAAATACACAATGATTGATGAAATCATAGAAAATGAAATTCTAGAGGTGCCATAGAATCAAAATGTTCAAAAACAACAATAACATGAGCAGGGAAATCAAACTCTAGAAAGTTCTATTAGAATGTCTACCAGGTTCAGTAGACTCCCCGATTGATACTCTCCTTCAATGTATTATTTATTGTTGACTGATTCGAGTGAACCAAAAAGATATGAAGAAGCAATGTAGGTAGAAACTAGAAATAACAAGGAGCAAGACATGAAAGAGGAGATGTAATCTTTTGTACATAACCAGACTTGGGGCTTGGTTCATTTACCTACAAGTAAAAGAGCATTGCAGAATAAATTAATTTATAGCTTGAATGAAGAATATGGAGGAAAAAATAGGTAAAAGGCTAGACTTGTTGTAAAGGGATTTGCATAAAAGAAAGGTATATAGTTTGATGAACTATTTTCTCCTATTGTTAACTTGACTTAAATTAGAAGTATTTTAATTCTAGTGGCAGTAGAATATTTTCATCTTGAACAATTAGATGTCAATATGAATTTTCTTCATGGGGATTTGGAGGAAGAGATTTATATGCAATAGACATATGGGTATGAGGTCAAAGGGAAGGATAAATTAGTCTGCAAGTTGAAAAAGAGATCGTATGTCCTAAATAAAGATCCAAGGTAGTGGTATTTGAAGTTTGATAGGTTTATGACAGAACAAAGTTGTAGTACATGTCAGACTGATTGTTGTTTTTATTTTAAGAGACTAGATGATGGAAGCTATATTATATTGTTATTATATGTATAGGATATGATTGTTGCATGATCTAACATGCATAATATAAATGTTCTCAAAATAAAATTGGCTAAGTCATTTGTGATGAAGGATTTGGGTGCTACAAAGAAAATTCTTGGTATGAGAATAATAAGAGATAGGAAAATTTGCAAATTAACATTGTCTGAGGGTGAATACATAGAAAATGTGTTGGAAAGATTTAAACAAAAGAATGGAAAACAAGTTAGTACATCTTTGGCCATCCATTTTAAAATGACTAAGGAGACATGTCCCGAGAAAAAGGGGGAGATAAACTACTTGTCCAAGGTTTCATACTCATCAACAGTTGGTAGCTAGATGTATGTGATGGTGCACACAAAGACAAATAATGCACATGCAGTGGGAGTCGTGAGAAACTATATGAACAATCCAAGTAAAGATAATTGGAAGACAATGAAGTGGATTTTTAGGTAGAGGTACTACTACTCAAGAATTATGTTTTATAGGTTCAAACACTATTCTACAAGGATGTGTTGATTCAGATATGGTATGTGATATAGAGAGTAGGAGGAGCACCACAGGGTATGTTTCATTATAAGTGGAACAACAATAATTTTTTTTTTGAAATATCAAAATGTTGTTGCACCTTCAACAATGGAAGAAGAGTTGGTGACTACTATAGAGGATAGTAAAGATATGATTTGGTTACAAAGATTTATGGAGGAATTGGGAAAAAAGAAGGAGAATAGTAGGTTGTACAGTGATAGCAAGAGTTCCATTGATGTTGTGAATAACTTAGCCTTCCATTATAGGACTAAACATATGCATCTCCGGTACCATTTCATATGTTTAGTTTTGGAATATGGATAGTTGAAGATGGAAAAGATACACACTAGCCAGAATATTGCAAAGATGTTTGTTACAAAGATAGTAACCAAAGATAAATTTTAGTCCTTCCTTAGCTTTAGTTGGCCTTCAAGAAAGTTGATTAATATGAGAAGCTTATCAGGTCCAAAGTTGGAGCATAGTCCAACGGGTACAATAGTTGTGGATTTTTTGTTATTAGTATCCAAGTGGGATATTGCTGGTTGTGAATCCTTATTATCTTCATGATTTAGAGGTGTTGTTTCAACTACGTTTGGATCCCAAACCCTTGTGGATATTTTGTGTTATATTATTTGCAAAATTATCCCCACACATTGTTATTTTAATTGTTATGTTACATTGGGTGCAGTGTGGGGGTCACAAGGGGCGAAGCCCCCAAGAAAAATTCTCTCACCCCTAAGTGAAATTTTTTGGGCAGTCTTTTTACATCCATTTTGGGAAATTTTTGCACACAGTTTTCCAACCCATGCTTTTCTAATTCCAGTTAAGGAATTAAGGTTATAATATAATATAGGTCAATGGATTAGTGTTGGACAAATTTCTATTTTCAACACACTAGTTCAGTGGGAGTTAACTGACTAGTTCTATTTAGACTTTCTATTTTTACCATCACTATTATGCATGCATGCATTCCTAAGGAAAGCTAACTGCTTGATTTCTTTTCTTAATTATGGAATGATTTTCCCTATATATGAGTGTATTCCACTCATTCATTGTATCACATTGATCATGATCTATGTATCAATCATCAACTCATTGAAGTAGTGTGAATATATTTACTCATTCCTCCATATTGAATCTCTCTTCCTTTCTTGATAATATTTGTTTGTACTTGCTTTAGCTAGATCTCCTGTGTAGGTTTCCATGAAACACTGACATGTTATCAAAGCTATGCTTCTTGGAGCAAGCCAGACAAGCCAATGAATAAGGAAAATTAAAGTTTTGGCGAGCTAAATCCATGGTTGTAAATTTCAGCAGTTATTCCTCCCAAATTATTTTGGGTTTTAGGAAACGGCCTATATTGAAAGTAAATCGGCCCATTTTGGAAGTGGGTTTTCAACTGTTTGGTGATATTCTTTACCGTTTGCTCAGAAAGTGAGACGCAGGACAACCTCCTGAAACTGATATGAATCTATGGCCATACCTTTCCACATTCCTTGCTCCCAAAATATTACATTTTGGAGGAAACGTCTCATGAGGAAAGTAAATCATCCCTTTTGGAAGTGGGTTTTCAACCGTTTGGTGAAATGACTCATCGTTTGCTAAAAAAGTAAGTTGCAAGATCATCTCCTGAAACTGATACGAATTCTTAATTTCTTAATTTTTCACTTGCAGATTGAGAGTAAATTTTTAGGGGTTCTTAGAAACAGTGGGAGAGATGGATATGACAACTATTATATAGTCAAACTTGTTGGTAATCTTCACACCATACAATTATTTTGATTGGAATCCCAAGGCAACATTCCAACTCAAAAGAAAAGGACTGTATAATTTGACGATGGTGACAGAAATAGAACCTACAACAGCAATTGAGAAGATGAGATGGGTGAACCGTAAGGATGAGGCCACATGACTACTTCTTGAGTTAATATCCATTGATTTATGGTTTCATGTTGTTTCATACAAGACTCCAAACGAGATCTGGACCACCTTGGAAGGACTCTTTGGAAAGCAGGATGAGATGCGAGGTTATATGCTTGAGGTAGAGTTGAATACCTTAGACCCTAAAAGTTTTGATAATATACAATATTTTTTTACTAATTTTAAATCTTTGTTATTGAGTTTGGGTGAATGTGGTATTGATAAGTCTACACAAGAGAAACAACTTATTCTAACAATCTTGGCCAAGCTAGGACTAGAATACATTGTATATGTCTTCAATTTCCATTCTGGCAGATGTATTTTTGGAACAAATTGGAAAATGCCTACGTTGGATCAGTTCATTGAGTCTCTTACACAAGAGAAGAAAAAACTCATACATATGGGCCTCATGAAAGATCCCAAAGAACATGCACTCACCATGTAGGATGGAAAAGGGTCATTCAAACATAATAGGAAGGATGGATATTCCAAATCCTATAATGATTCTTTAGGTTCCATAGACTCTTCAGATTTCAAGAAAAAGAAGAAGGGAAAGCAGTGCACTTACTACAATAAACCGAATCATGAATAATCCACACGCATGAAGAAACAAATCGATCTTATGGCACATGCACTTCAACAGAACAACCTTGGAAACTTCATTCCATAGGGAGTCAAGAAGCAGAAGGAAGAAGATCCTATTCCTAAGAAAGGTAATCATCATGCTCTTGCTGCAATTACTTCCTCATCTGATTCATGGATTATAGATTCTGATGCATCCCATCATATGGTAGCGAAAGATGAGTTTTTCTCTTCTTTGAGTCCATGCTCAAGACCCCTTATTCTCATGGGGGATGATACTCAAGTAGTAGTAGCAGGGGAAGGGAGAGTGGAACTCCACAATGGTAGTTTTGAGAATGTTTTACATGTTCCAAAGATTTCTATGAATCTGCTCTTAGTTTATCAGATCACTCAGAAAGGCAAAAGGGTTGAATTTACATAAGATTCAGTTTTAGTAATTGACATGCATGACAATTCCATTATTGCAATTGTTGAGCTGGATCACAAGTCAAGGTTGTCTAAATTCACTAATTTTTCTGACGATGACTCCTCTATTCTACTTACACATAAGGAGAGTACTTTGCATGCACCTCCACTGAAACATGCATATAGTCTTGTTCTTCCATCAGTTTCAGACATCAGATATTATTCCATACACTCATATTTTGTACATGGAAATAAGTAGGTAGTACATCCAGATAAGAAGCTAGCACCGAAGCTTCAGCAGATGGCCAAGAAGGCACATACCACACTTCAGACAACAGGCAACCTTGCAGGGAATCCATTGGATTCGAGGAGGTCTCGATCTCAGCATGAGGAGCCTTCTCATGTATTTTCAGTGTTAAGGTCCCAACCCGCACATACGTAGATCAATGTATTCGGATGTAATAAAGGTCAATATTAATAAGGCCTTT
>CBVK0101524027.1:3916-31280 GCA_900067695.1 Picea abies
GTTGAGTTGTGGCATCCGTATCTCTTGGGGCAACGCTTCCAAATTAAGACAGACCATCAAAGCCTCAAGTACTTTATGGAACAACGCATTTCCTCCCAGGAACAACAAAAATGGGTGACTAAGCTCTTTGGATATGATTATGAGATCATTTACAAGAAGGGAAAAGACAATGTTGTGGCAGATGCCCTATCCCAGAAATATGAAGACGAAGGATCCATTTTTTCTCTTTCCTTCATTGTACACGATTGGCTCCAAGCTGTGCACCAAGAATGGCTTCAAGATCCCAAAAGTTCGCATCTAATCCAGCAACTGCAGAACAAGGCTCTGGCTCCCCTAGGGTACTCCTGGCTCTAGGATGAGCTTTGATACAAAGGTTTCTTGTATTTAAGTAAACAATACAAGCTCAAATCCACAGTGCTTTCTGAGCTTCATGCTACACCCACAGCGGGACACTCAGGGTTCACCAAAACATATGACCGAGTCAAACGTTCTTTTTTCTGGGATGGTATGAAACATGACATCCATAAATTAGTCGTTGAATGTGAGGTGTGTCAACACAACAAGGGAGAAACAATCAAATCTCTAGGCACCCTCCAACCTCTTCCGATTCCCCCTGCTATTTGGAAGGATATCTCTATGGACTTTATTACAGGCTTACCTAAATCGGGGAATAAATCAGTCATAATGGTGGTGGTGGATCGCCTTTCCAAGTATGCTCATTTTTGCGCTCTTCCCCACCCATTTACTGCATCCACGGTGGCTCAAATTTTCATGGACCAGGTCTTCAAGCTTCATGGCATGCCGCACTCTATTGTTTCCGATCGAGACCCAACCTTCACAAGCAATTTTTGGTAGGAGTTGTTTAAGCTACAAGGCACACAATTGCATCTCAGCTCAGCTTATCATCCCCAAACAGATGGTCAAACGGAAGTTGTCAACAAGTGTTTGGAAACATATCTGAGGTGATTTTCCTCTGAAAAACAACACCAGTGGGCTCAATGGTTACCCCTCGCCAAATGGTGGTACAACACCACATACCATACAGCCACTCGCATGACTCCTTTTGAAGCAGTATATGGACATAAGCCACCTTTAGTTCTCTCATACTTATCGGGTACCTCGAAGGTCTAGGCGGTCGACCAAACACTTACAGTCCGAGAGGATATCCTTCGTACCCTTAAAGAGAACTTGGTCATGGCCCAGAATAGAATGAAGAAGCAAGCAGATCAAGGTCGCTCTGAACGTCAATTTGCAGAAGGGGGTCAGGTGTTTCTGAGACTGCAACCATATAAGCAAACTTCCCTCAAGGCCGAGCATTGTCAGAAGCTAGCACCCAAATTCTATGGCCCTTACACCGTTCTCAAGCATGTGGGACAAGTCGCATATCAGTTAGCTCTGCCCAGTCAGTCGAAGCTACATCCTGTTTTTCATGTTTCATGCTTGAATAAGGTGATTGAAACTAGGTGCCAAATTCAAACCAACCTTCCAAAGTTAGCTGAAGAAGGATCCATTTGGCTATAGCCAGAAGCAGTTTTGGACCAGCGTGAGCGTCGCCTGCGTCAGAGAACCATCAAGGAAGTGCTAGTACAGTGGAAAGATATGACTCCAACAGATGCCACTTGGGAACCAGCTACCATTCTGCAACAATTTCCACAGCTCAAGCTTTGAGGACAAGGTTGTTTTTAAGGAGGCGAACATGTTAAGGTCCTAACCCGCACATAGGTAGATCAATGTATTTGGATGTAATAAAGGTCAATATTAATAAGGCCTTTCAATAAAATAGAATAAGGTGGATGTAAGAAGACCTAATAGAAGCTTCTGCTTCTAGAAGGATCTTCCTCTAGATGCTTCTCTTAATAGACATATTTAGTATAAATAAGGGTCGAGGGTATGAAAACCCTAGCTTGTAGATTATTGTAACAGAGTGTTGCTCGACTGGAGGTTTCCCCCTCGAAGAGGCCTATGAACATTGCTTTTTGAATCAAAGTTCTTTTTCTATTGCTATTTCGTATATCATTTCTGTGTATTGTGAAGATTATGCTGGATATTTTACTGTTATTCTGCCATTTCTAGCATTTTATTTATGTTCTGCATGTTTTATATATCTGGTATCTTACATTCATCTTCAGAGCCTACGATGCACATGCATTGCTATATGGTTCAATCTACTGATCCACATAACTACAATAGGGTTGTGGGAAATCCATTATGGCAAGCAGCCATGTAGAAGGAGTATGACTCACTCCTATAGAAATAGACTTGGAATCTAGTTCCACATCCACCAGAAAGGAATATTTTTAGGTGCAGATGGGTCCATAGGATCAAGAAGTACACGCCCCGACAGGTTGCCAAAGGACTTCATTAGATCCATAAAGATTTCTACATCTTCACAAAGACTTTCAATGAGGTGAAGTTTCAGACTTTGCGGGATTGTTTTGCAGTGAAGAACACAGTTGCCTAGCAGCTGTCATTTTCTTCTTTTGATACATTATCTTTTGAGGGGGGGTTTTCTTCCCATATGGTTTTCCCTCTTTCCTCACTTTTATTCAGCGTTCATTAGTTGCAATGTACATGAGTACCTAAAATGGCTCATTTTTTACTCCATAGTGATGTTCAGGGGGGGTGTTGGAGAAATTTCTATTTTTGACACACTAGTTCAGTGGGAGTTAACTAACTAGTTCTATTTAGACTTTCTATTTTTACCATCAATATTATGCATGCATGCATTCCTAAGGAAAGCTAACTGCTTGATTTCTTTTCTTAATTATGGAATGCTTTTCCCTATATATGAGTGTATTCCACTCATTCATTGTATCGCATTTATCATGATCTATGTATCAATCATCAGCTCATTAGAGTAGTGTGAATATATTTTCTCATTCTTCCATATTGAATCTCTCTTCCTTTCTTGATAATCTTTATTTGTGCTTGCTTTAGCTAGATCTCCTGTCCAAGTTTCCATGAAACACTAACAATTAGGTCATTTTCATGTCGTGGGATCATATATATTATATTGTAACTTCATAAGCAATCTAGAACATTCATTATTAGGTCACATAACTCACGATAGAGGTTATGTTGGTACTTTATTTCCCTATAAGGTAACCCTTGTATTAAATAGGCCATTGTATTGCATCTTTGTATGGTGAGATATTGTAGTGTGTCTAAGGGATGAGACTATGAGAGAGTGAAGAGGAGGCTTTATTGAATGTGTTGTATGTGTTATCCCTTCATTTCGTTGGATGGAATAAAGGAAGGACTAGGTGTTTCTCCATGGATGTATCTGATATCAAGTGAAACTTGTCTATCAATGTCTCTCTTGTATTGTATTCTTCTTTGTTTTACTTTCGCATTCATTTTGATTTTTTTCTTATTATTTATCTGTGATCCTATAACTAATAAACCCTTACCAAATTATGGTGGTACAACACAACTTATCATGGTGATAACAAAATGTCACTATAACAAGTTGTTTATGTCAAAATACATCCCTCAATGCATTTGTAATTACTAGGAACATCCAAGGTTTAGGTATTGGATTGCACACTTAACACCACATTGACCATTCTTGACATGCTTGAGGAAATCAAGTTTTGAATCAAAATAGAATCACTCAAAAATTTGATCAAGATCACTCTAGAAAATGTATTGAAGAATAAAATTTGGTTTTTCTTCCTCTCCTTCCCTATAAGTAGACCTCTCTCAAAGACAAGGGAAAATATAAGCTAGAAATAAGGTTCCATGGACATTATCATATTCTCTAGTGCATTGGACAAGTTAGCTACATATTTAATCTTCTTACACAATCTCAAATCCGACACAGTCTTTCCTGTGTCATGTTTGAAGAAAGTAGTAGAGTCAAATTTCCAAGTTCAAACTATCATTACCAAAATTTATGATGAAGGTTCCATTTGGTTACTACTATAATTAGTACTCGCCACTCAAGAGGATCGTCTATGCTAGTGGACTATCTACGAGATCCTGATATAGTGGAAGGATATATATCTTGAAGACACCACCTGAAAACCAACAACAATTTCATAGTATTTATGCACCTCTATCATTTATGACAATGCTACTTTTGAAGTAGAGACATGTTAGGGATCTACCCTGGCCTACCTACTTTAGGTCACTTAGTAGTTAGTTGATTAATGTATATGGCCATATTTTTTCAATAAATCCCATTAGGTATTTAATGGATAGATACTTAATGTAAAAGTATCATCTTTATTAAATAAGGCCCATTAGGTAGTTGGTACTCACTAACGATGGCACCAGAAGAAATCAGTTTTTTTTCTAGTGAGAAGCTATTTATAGAGATAGAAGTTTATGCAATGTTTAGTCAAGTGTTTCTATTGTATTGGATCTCTTCTCATTCAGAGTTTTCCCCTTCAAAGAGCCTTGTGAAAATTTCTCTCTCTTTCTAGATTCTCAATACAAGGGTTATATTATATAGGTTCAATATCATTATCTCTCTTATTTACTTTCATGAGTTTATATTATTTTTTAATATTGTCCTTAATTTATATTTTATACTAGTTAGGTAAACTACAAACATGCCTACGTCTTTTACCCAAAAAGAGAGACACCATCATGCCTCACAAGACTTACAAACACACCCTATAAGACCAACGATTGAAGGTTTATGCATACCACCAAATTCATGCATCCATATATTGTTTACATCATGTCGACACATGTCATAGTTTCTCAAAAGATGAAGCTACACCTGTACAAAAAATATAAATTCATGCTTGTAGTTTTTCTCAAGACAAGCTCCATACATACTATATTTTTCAATATGAAGCATCCAATGAATTTACCATATATGCATCCTTTCAAATTCATGTATGTGCCTTTACACAATACATTCCCATAATATTTTGCTGATAATAACCATCTTCAACTAGTCTATAATGTTATCTTCTTAAAAATCATGAACTTTCTTTGTCAATTGTATATTCAACCACATTGTTATCCCTCTTAGATATCACAATCATGTAGTTGGATTATCATAATTGTTATAAAAATATATATATATAGCAAGGAAAATAACAACATTGAATCCAAGACTCACTCCCAACATGCTTGTGTTGCCACAAACATGACCTCCACTTTGTGGTCTTCTTGCAACTTGAAAACATGCACCATGTAAACAAGGACCATGCTTCATGTACCATGCCACAACCTTCTCCTCAACAAGTGATCTAGGTGGATATTGGTGTCCACCTACCTATTCCAAATTGCTCATCTTTGTAGTTTTTCAGTTTGGAAGTTTTTTCCTAGTTTTTGGGTCCTGAACTTTTGGGGCCATTTTGAGGCCCTAAACAATGTTGTTAGGGATCGCCATAGTCAAACTATAGAAAAAAGAAAAAATTTCTAGCATAATGTGTAGTCCTCATATAGACCTTTCCAAAGGGCTATCCTGCACATAAAACGAAGATCGTACGCAAAATTTACAACCCCAGGAAGTTGATGTACCAACTTATCCCAACAAGGCCCACATGACCCTTGGCACTTCATCTCATAGGGTTAGGTTTCTAGATATCTAGGGTTTTGGAATTCATGTTTATTGTAAAAAGTATTTCATAGCCTCATTGTACTCATCTTCTTGCAAATGAGTGCAACTGTCACATCTCTTCTCGGAGATAAGCCGCCACCATTCTAGCAAGATTGTTTTCAGTATGCATTTTACAATTTCAGCATATTTCTTTATTGAATATAAGCCAATTTTATTGTATCAATGTTATTGTTCATTGTGTCTCGGTGTTAATAATAATAATAATCTATGTTCATTTCGTTCTTCTCATAAAATATTTATCATCTCAATTGACTCTTGAAAACTACTCACATGCACTCTATGCAACTTTGAGATCACTATAAAAGAAATTTTCTTGTTGGAAACAATAAAAATGTAGATCTAACCATTAACAAAATCCCTCAAATTTCTTTTGTAACTACGCATTGCTTAGCATGTCCAAGATCTAGCACAATTACATGCACCAACTAGCACAAACAAGTATTCTCCATCCACTAGCAGTCTCTCTCATGCATTGAAGGAAATGCAATGATGTCATTTTCAATAGGGACTTCCATGGGAAAAAGCATAACCTACAAATCTAATCCATGAACTTTCCTCATGAGAGAGATGAGACCCATGTTGGATGTGATAGATATATACCCAACACGAAGTTACATAGGTATATGAAATATATTTAATCGTATATTTTCTTGCTTACACTTTTTTTATTCTCAAGTCAAGCTCCACGCAGAGTATATTCTCCAACACGAAACATGCAATGACTTTTCCAACACATCTTTGCAAATCCTCATCTATGTTGTCACATAATTGCATTCTTTTAGGATTTCCTTGACGATATCCATCTTTAACAAGTGCATAAGGATTTCTAATCGATAATCACAAACTTTGTCTCTCCATCATGTATTCAAGAACATTGCTATCCATTTTGAATATAACAACTACACAACTAGTTTATCACAACTATTAACAAAAAATGTTTATTCAACAAGGAAATTAATAGCACTAACCATGGGAATCACCCTTAACATGTCTCTCTAAAAGTTTTTTTCTATTGCCACAACCACGACATCCACTTTGTTCTCTCTTGCAAACAAGCACCATGTATTGTGTACCATGTTGCATCCTTCTCTGCAACAACTCACAAGTAACCGTCGAATAGCTACTCACATGAATTATGTGGTACTTTGAGATTTCCATACAAGCATTTTTCTTGGTTCTTGTAATTAAAATGCATTCCCAATTTTTTTTTGATAATTCTGTGTTCCTCATCATGTCCAAGCTCAAACACCATTATGAACTCAAACTAACACAAATAAGTATTCTCCATCCACCTTCTATCTCTCATAACTTCACAGAACTACAACAATGCCCTTCTCAACATGGACATCATGGACATCCTTGGACAAATACATATCACACAAACACAATCCATGAACCTTTCTTGTGCGACCATGTTGGTGCTACTTCTAATACAATGTAAAAAGAAAAAATTGAATAACTAATTATGCCTAAAACATTACACAAAGTTATAAATAGAATAACAAACAAAACAATGGGACACCCCGGTTATAATGGTAAATAAATCTCTACTGTCCAATAAAAAAATGTTATCTTGTCATATGTCCCTTGTAATGATATATGAGTTATAGTGATATATGAGGATAAAACATTCATTAAAACTTTCCCATCTAACACCCGTCAATCTCCAAGATTTTTTAGTGTTTTGGTTAGCAACAACATAAAAATTTACTAGATTATTACAAAACACATATAAATATGCTCAAAATAAGTCAATTAAAAATATTTCAAAACCAAGATTCCATGCATGTGCATGAAGATGAGATGGTGAGAAGGCGTCGAAATATCTGACCGAGCATTTAGATTTGAGCAAACACAGTCAAAATGTCTAGAATGAATGAGACGCTATCAGTCTTATCCTTCCATCTCCGCAGCAGAAACGCCCTTCGCGATGTCGAAAACTTTCTCCTCTACGCTTGCAGGTTTAACAATATAATCTTCACTTTCAGCCTTCATCCACCATTTGCATTTCACTTCTGATATCTGGAGTAATCAAACTTTGTTTGATCTTACCACTTTAATTATTACTACTGTGAAGTGGATAAGATCTTGAGCAGCTCATTCAATTTCTGTGAAGTTTTCAGGAATGTCTTCTAGCGACGGTCTCCATGAATGACAATTATTCTTGTAATTACCCTTACCCTGCACCGATCTTGTTGATGTGCAACTTGGCCTTGAATTCCTCATCACTACACCGCCATTCCGGCATGATATCTCCCCTTTCACGGAGAGTTTCTCCAACACAAGAGATGCAAAGGCTGCCCGTCTACTGTCATGCGCTGCACCATCGGAATTAAGCAACTCACATAACTCTTTTGCAGATATCACTATCTTTAATCGACGCACGCTACGCCCTCCTGCACGATGCTGCAAGGGAGCTGCAATATTGCGCCTGTTATTAATATCATCTCCATTTGAAACGTTTTTGACGTTCATCCTTTCCTCCATTAAGCCTTGCAATTCGCTGTTGCTGTGACTGATTATCTTCTCATCATCCGCCTCCACATATTTGCTAGCATCGTCGCTCACGCAGTTACCCATTTTACTAGGTACACTCCTCACAATCGCTCGTTTAACAGTATCTCCGCAGAGTAGTTCTCGTTTAATTGTATCTCTGCAGACTAGTTCTCGTCTAACAGAGTTGCTATCCATCAGAACAATGGAGGTTGAAGTATATATAGTTGATCATATCTGTTATTAAGGAATACAGACGGGATGGGATGGGATTGTGTTCAACAATATAATAAGTGAGAGCACATGCCCATCTCTGTCGTTCAGGACTAGCGGATTGTTACAAATTAACTAGGCTTTATGGGAAGTAGGTTGATAACTGTCAATATTCGTTAAACAAATGGAAATTCTCGATTGCCAGGCTGCCTTACTAATCTTCCGGAAGAAAAGTGCCCCCACCGGCCTTCAAAGATTCTTTCACCGTATTCATCCGCCAACACATGAACGCCCCCACCCGGGTTCAAAGATTCTTCCACCGTATTGATACCCCAACACAAGAATTGATGCAATTTTGTATTGCTACAGAGATTATGTGATACCCACGTCAAGCATGACCCGAGGAGGAGAATGACATGGAGACAGTGTGGGAAGTTGGGGCCATTAATGGTTGTTCGTGGATCAGATAGGGTAGGATGAGTGGGGTGGGGTCGTCACTCCTGGGCTGCCTGTCACCTTCGGTTTTGAAAGGAACAGCCCATCCCGTGTCCACATTGGGCTGTTAGTCTACTCGGTTCCCCGTCCCACTATCAACTTTGGATGAAGCTTGGATCAATAGTCCCACTATCAACTTTGGATGAAGCCTGGATGAATATCTAGAAAGGAGAAAAAATATTAGAGTTGGTTAAAAGTTTTACTTTTTTGATTTTTGGGTAGGAATTGGGCGATATAAATTTAGACAAAATCTTTATTTTTTGCTGTTTAAATCGCATTTTTGACGACATAAATGGATTTAGCCTACTGTAAAACCTGAGAGGTACTTGGATTATACAAACTTAACTACTCAAATCTGCATATCCAACCATTCCTCACAGGATTTCAGACAAAATTAAATGGAAAAAGTCACCTGAAAACTTCCAAAAATAGAACTTTTACACTACTGAAAAAAAATTATTACTCTAAATTCAACCTTTTTCTTCTGGTAATAGCTAAGCTAGTTTAGTTTATATTTATGTTTTGGCATTCCTCACTAGATTGGGGCAAACTCAAACTCAACCTTTTTCTTCTGGTAATAGCTAAGTTAGTTTAGTTTATATTTATGTTTTGGCATTCCTCATTAGATTTGGGCAAACTCAAACGGAAAAAGGTAGAACCTATTAAAAAAGATTATTACTCTAAATTCAACCTTTTCTTCTAATAATAGCTGGGTTACTTTAAATTTTAAATTATATATATATATATATATATATATATATATATATATATATATATATATATATATAATGATTAAAAAATATATATTTATTTAAGGAATATAAAAAATATATATTTTATTTTAGATTAATATTTTAAAAAGTTTTTATGCTTAGAATTGTTATTATTATTTATTGAGTATAAATTATTTTGTCCCCTTAAACAATAAAAATCACCTAAATATTATGGGATTTATGGGATGGGATTTGCATGGAGATGAGATAAGATAGGATTTGCATTGAGATAATGGTAAAAAGTCACGTTCTTATAAATTACTTAGGTGTGCCATCTTTTCTAAGGGTTATTGAGCAAATTAAGGAGTGGAAATTGAGGAGAGCATGACAAAGCATTGTCAGATTTTGTTGACACTGTCATCAATTGGTTTTAAGTAAGTATTTGAGTAAATTTGATTGTTTTTCAATTTCATAATTTGCTTAAAAAAAAAAAAAAAAATCTCTTATTAAATTGCAACATACTTAATTATTATGAGCTTGGAGAAAACCCAAATCAGAACCTAGAAATGGAAAACATAAACATTCAAATTGATGCAGTGTTGACAAATTTCTAAGGCCAATTAACACACATTTCTAATTACGAGGCCAAATGAGGGCGGGTCTAGATAAAAGCCAAGTTAGACACCTCAACATTTGAAAACAAGACTTGATGACAATATTTATGGAGATGAGAACCGAATCACAACCACTAGTCATAAAGAGACACATTTGTATGGACCGATGCACCTACCAACCATTTTTATACAATTGGATATATAGGTTGTTTTTGGTATTCAAGAAACCTCCCTACAATAATAGGGAGGTGCCTTTATATTTTCTTAGAATATTATGGGTAGAATTTGTTTTAGGTCACCATGTCACCTATTTTCACATTGGTGAATTCCATGGGGTGGGGGTGGGTCATGGGTCTGTGCAAAATAGAGAAAATGCTAGTTGTGACCCATTATTAGATCATTTTTCTCATACGAGGAGACCTGATAATGACCTAACAATGGGTTACACCCTTAGGCCATTGTTAGGTCATTTTTCTCATATGAGGAGAAAACATCATCTAGACCCAGACATCCATATCCTCCCTGACCCATAGCCTAGTGTGGTAGATCACATTCATAACATTATCCCATTAGGAGGGACCTTCAGGTGATGTTGGGGTAGGGATTGGGCCTTCAAGCCCTATAATAGACTCCATCAAAGAGAGAGCACATGGATAGCTAGGCATTCTCATCCTAGTTCATGTGACCCTCATAGATGCTCGAGCTACAGGTAAACATGTTATGGGCTAATCGAAACCACTAGACATGAAGGTTTCATGGAGTAGGTTAGTATCTTGATCATCTTTATGTTACACACACACACACACACATATATATATGTGTGTGTGTGTGTGATTTTTGTAGCTTCTATGCTCATATAACAATCCCTCGACACCTACATATACATTAATGCTAGTTTATACCATTGAAGCAGTAATAGTAGCAAGATGCTTGTTCAATGTATTGCACAGACAAGTATCATGGAATGATCAATTCATGAAATAAAAGGATCCTTCTTGGAAAAGTTTGTCATATGTTTCCAGTCCATGTTCTAGATGCTTTTAGTTTGAATGTACATGGTGTTGCAGAAGGAATGCTAACTTGATATTTATTAACTAAGTATGCACTTCCACTTGGTTTCAATAGTTGTATTGTGGGCCCGATGAGAGTTGATCTACAGATTCAATCTCTAGATTTATCTACTATGTGTTATTTTGAGTGCATCTGTAATGAATTTCAAATTTCACCAATATAGTATTTTCCATAGAAACATGAGATTTTGTAGACACCTTTCAATTGACTAATATCTAATGAGTCCTCTACCAAGTTTGCTAAGATCCTAATGGTGTTTGTGGGAGTGAAGGCTATCACGATGTTCCTACTTCTTAGTATTTCACCAATTTAATTTGTGGTTACTTTGATATATGGAATTGTGCATTTTGGGATCATATCCACCTTCCTATGTAAGTGTCCTATGTTCATTCCTTTTTGGATTTCCTTTCCCTTCTTCCAATCATTGTAACCATTGATTCAAAAACCATTTAAAGTTATTTAGTTCATAGTTCAAGTGTTTTGCATCTGATATTCTTGTGGCTCTTGTGGAAAGGGCGTGAATGATACTTACTTTTTGAGTTGGGTGGTGATGATAGTTTGCATGAAGGTACATTTGTGTGTGACTTCCTCCTATATACTTGATACCTAAGTGTCCCATCACCCTTCTTTCTAAGAATTACATCCAAAAATTGAAGTTGGTTGTCCCTTTTTATTTCAATGGTGAATTTAAACTATTATGAAAGGTTATTGATGTGTTAAAAGAAGCCTTGAAGATCCTCTCTAGCATGTCCCCATTTCATGACGATACCATCCATGCATCATTTTCGTACTCCTAGGGTGTGTTGAAATGACTTTAAATCCCCCACTTCAAATTGCTCAATGTATATGTTTGCAACTACTAGTGATATATAGTCAAGAGACTATTGCTACAACATAAGTTCTCTCATAGATATTTCCTTTCTAGCTAAAATATGTTGACTTAAGGCATATCTTCACTAATTTAGTAGTTTTGATGTCTATGACGTTGATCTGTAAAATTTCATGTAACTCCATGGTGATGTCAGGAATTCGTACTTAGGTGACATCAACATGTCAGCAGTTCATACCTAGGTGATGTCATCATGTCAATGTTGCACCACCCAAGAAGTGACACCTGGTAGGCACATTTGACCTTTTGGGTGGCTACTTGGACCTATTGGTGAGTGCCACATGGCACCCCTAGGTGATACCACGTGGAAACCTGATAGAGACACACGTGGCCTGTTGACCGAGATGACTCATGGGCAAGTGACTGGATAGGGGTCAACGTATGACAAGGTGCCATGTGGCCCAATCATTGGGTGCCACATGGCATCTCGAAAATTCCCAAGGAGGGCTAGGCAATGATAAAACTATATATATATATATATATATATATATGGTTGTCGGCCTCCATATCCGACCATGATACCACATTTTCAGCAATGCCCACACCTCGACGGTCAAATCTGAAAGTACTCGGTCGAAAATCTATGCACGGGTCATGTCACAAGTAGCGAGGGCCTAAAGTTAGCACCAAATTTAATCTGTAGTATTGGCCATGACCAAATTCAATGGTTGTTTAAACGATGTAGCAAGTAGCTGGCGGGTTTGGTTGTAACAAAGTATAGTTGTTGAACTATATTGTAAAAAATGGTTAAAAATGGGGGTCCACGGGATTTGACCCCAATCTTCCCCATAACAAATTCCTAATTAAGACTCCACCAACCGGTTCATCTAATGGACATTTTGTCAAGTTTGCCCAACATTAAATGATTTAAACCTAGAATGTTGTTGAGTTTAGGGGCCACAACATTTTTCATATAGGGCATGATTTACGATGCATGATTGGAGCATTAAATGCAGATTGGTGGCACACTTTACGAGGTAGAGAGCCCAGCAGGGTCTTGGAGGTGACTTTTTAAGACGTTTTGACAATCGTTTTTATGCTAGTTCTTGCCACGAGTCCACCGGTGATGTCCATTTTTGCATTAGAGCAACAAATTTGAAGGCCATTTTTAGAATTGAGGTATAATGTTGTATTTATGCCAATTTATTGCTGAGAATAATATAAAGCCTCTCCACTTTGAAGCAGGGCCCGAAGACGTAGTCCATGCTGGAAGAACTTCATTATCATGTCTTGTGTTCTTGCTCTTCTTCTCCTCTTTTCTCTGTGATTATTTCCTCTTTATGTATGTTGGACATAAGATTTTAAATTCATGATTTTAATGTAATTCATGTAATGTCATCAAAGTAAAGATCTCGGTTCAAGCCGGTATTAGAGTAGTCTTCTTTGACTTGAATTATGACTGTGAATGCTTACTAGTTCCAAGATCAAAATAGGTGAAGGAAAACTAAATACTTTCAACCCAGATATTGGACATGCAACTTGAGGAAGGAAAATGGATGATGAAGAGAGGCATGTCAAGCATGAGAAAAACTTTCACTAGATCTTCTACTAGTTGTTAGACATGGTAGAAAAATTGTATGTAGATTATGAGAAGAGAGTTGCAAAGACAGAGAATAAGAAGAAAGTAAAAGAAGAGAATGATGTTTTAGTAAACCATGGGAGTGCAGGAGATCCTCCTGAACCTCCATCACCATCTTCAAGTTCAATCTATTGTTCCTCTTCCTCTTATTCTCGTCATTCTCAACATTCTAGTTTTCATCCAAGTACCTCTAAAAATCCATTTTTGAAACTAGACGCGAAATTTAATTTGGCCATTTTTAATGGAGAATCTAATGTAGACAAGATTAATAATTGGATCAGACAAATCGAAGTTTACTGCCATGTACATCAAATTGAGGAGGAAGAGGTGAATATTCAATTGGCTTCTCTTCAACTAGAAGGCACAACCCTTGTATGGTGGGAGAGAAAAATTCAGAAAGGTAGCAAACATAATATTAAACTCCTTTCTTCATGGTATGAATTTACATCTGCATTGAAAAATCAATTTTATCCACTGGGTTATGTTCAAAAATCCATGATGGAATGGAAAAATCTAAGACAGGTTAAAGGTCAGAGTGTTGAGAGTTTCATAGAGGAATTTAGGAAACAAGCACTTGCATTAAATATTCATTTAGATTCTCATGAAACTTTGATGAATTATATTGGTGCATTTCAAAATTACATTCAACATACATTATTATTGTTTAACCCCAGAAACTTGTATGAGGCGTGCGTGCAAGAAACTCACCTTGAATGCAAGGGAAAAATGTACAACAAGATCACAAGCATTCAGAAGACCATTTCAAAAGGAAAGGAAACGGAAAGGATAAGAGGACAACTACAACGAAGAAAGAGGGATAAAAATCATCCTGCACTCATTTCCAAAAATATGGGCATGATGATGAGCATTATTGGAAGTTGCATCTAGAGTTAAGACCAAAGTGATTTTGTGGCCAAAGAAAGCAAAAAATTGTTGCTACCATGCAACAAGACCTTGGTTCTGATTCAAACAATGAAGAGAAAATCATTGCAGTTGGGTTACAAGGTAAAGTTTCCTTGCATACTAGTTAAAGTTAGAAAATTCCATCTCTTGAAAATGATGAAAGACAAAGTGAATTATTCCACATAAGAGTAGTGACAAAACACACAAAAGTGGAAACTTTGTTTGATATGGGCTCACAAGTTAACTTGATATCTGAAGAGATTGTAAAGAAATTGGGATTAACCACAACACCTCACCAGAGACCTTACTCTCTTGGTTGGGTACATGATAATGTAAAACTTCAGGTTACCAGTCAGTGTAGATTGAATTTTTCTATTAGTTCTAATTTGGTATATGTAGTTGATCTGGATGTGGTTCCTTTAGATATATGTGGTATTGTATTAGGGATTCCTTATCTTTACGGAATAAAATACCATCTCACAAAACATGGAGTGAAGTATATTGTTAGAGCTCACAACATGGAAGCTAACCCATCACTTATTATTGCAGGTCAAATGAAGAGAGCCATACATACTTGCAAGAACCTTGTGCTTATTATTGTAAAAACCAAAGAGCTTGATAAGTATAATTCTCTCGATACTCTTAATCCTTTACATAAAAATCAAATGCTTCAGATGAGACGGGTCTTTCAATGGGAGGCAGAAAGAAAAGGGCCTTCGACACTTTGGGAGAAAAGATGAACCTCACATCAGCTATGGGGAAAATCCCCCTAATCTGTGTCTAGCGACTGGGCAGAGCCTTGACACCCTATAATATAGAAAAGATTCTATTCTAAACCAAACCATACACAACCTTACGATAATTAAGGGTATATTAATAAGATAGAAATGTCTACCTTAATTCCTTACAACTTATGTTGATCCCTTTTGATATTTGTCCATTCCAAAAATGCAGGCCTCCTCCCAAAGCTGGTTTGAAACAATGCTACAGAAAAATCTAGGACAACATATGCTTAATTATCAAGATTATCTAAAGAGTTAGCTATTCATGAAAATATTCATAAACATTAACACATAGACATAATATCTGGGACAAGAAATTTCTCTTTTATTAATAACAAAATTGGAGGTGACAAACTTAACTTTGTTAAGTTGATATGTTAAATGTGGGTATTAGACCACTTTTCTTGGAGCAACCACAAGCTAGGGTTTGGACAGTTGCGACCATTGCAGAGGGTAGCATGTGAACTAGAGGAGGGGGCAAGGGGAACCCCTCATACAAATAGATATTGGTAGACAGAGGCAAAGGACCAAGGGGCGGAGTATTCAAGGCACCAATGACATGCACCTCGGGATTAGACCCTGGAATAGGTTAGGAAAGGGACAAGGGGAAAAGTGAATGCAGGGAAGAGGACGCAAGAGAAACTTAGAACAAGATGCAAGACACAATGAAGACTAATTGGAACGAAGGGCGTAACCCATGCAAACCCAAAGCATCACTGATACCCAAGGTGGTATTGGAGGATTCACAGATGCAACTCTACAAATATTAGATGAAGGCACATGTACTAATCTGCAAATTTATGGGATTATGGCCCACAGAAAAAGCATTGCACAACTGTATCAAATATCATTGGATGCCAAATGGGGAAGTGGAGCTCCATCTAGGCTCAAAATTTTTCTTCACAATGGTTTTCATAAACCTGGAGGACAGAGACAGAGCATTTGAAGGAGGGCCATACTTCCATGCATCAACAGTACTGTACATGCAACCATGGAAGGATAATTTCTCCCCAGAAAAAGAGACAATCCAAAAGGTATCGGTCTGAATGAGACTCTACTCTCTACCTTTAGACTACTGGTTACCCTCCACTTTCAAAGAGATAGGGAGCAAATTGGGGAAACATATAAAGACCGTAGAAGCAACCCTGAAAGGGAGATACACATCCTACACAAGAATATGCATAGAGATAGATGTGTCGGGAGCACTCCCAAAAGTGATATGTCTCAAATTCAAGGATGAGGAATGGATCCAAAACATCGATTATGAACAAATCCCCTTCCGATTCAGAAGATTCCACAAAAATGGCCACCTGATCAGGGAATGCCCTCTTAATAAAAAGAAAGAAACGGAAAATTCCAAACCACAACAGGATGAGGATGGATTTGTCAAACCAAATCCCAGAAGTAGAGCCAACAAAAGGTAGAGCAAAGCCCGGGTAGGAAATAACCCAGAAGTCTGGTTGAGTCCAAAAGGAAGGGATAAAACCAATCAAGGGGAAGAGGCCAAGAATGATATGACAACAACTCAGGAACTCTGAGAACAAACACCAAACGAGCCCACTGACCGACCTAACAACCAGAAAGAACAAGGAAGTTGTGAAACTCTGATGGAAGGAGAAATCAGAGATGACAACACCCCCATGCAAGATGCAGAGGGAGAGGTGGAAATGACACCGAGAGAAATAGGCACAAAAGATCCCGAACTCAGAGACCTGGTGGAAATGGAAGGGATAGACCTCACGAATATACTGGAGCAATGGAAAGGACAGGGAGTAGACAATGTACCAATAGAGAAACTAGACCTCATCTAGTACCTGTTCCTCCTAAGAGAGGAAGCCAAAGGTAGAGGCCAAAAGAGAGCACATGGGGAGATTGGTCACCTATGAGTCAAATCCGACGAGGTACAACCACAACTCTCACCCAAACAGATGTGGAGAAAAAAAGGCAGGAAATCCAACAATGTAGCCCTGCAGGAGCTTGGAGCGTTACTAATAAACTCGGGTAAGATCAAAAAGCTCTTCCCCAAATCCCCCCCACATGTTTAAATGAAGTTTATAACATGGAATATAAGAGGCCTAAACATCCCATGAAAACAACGAATCCTTAGGAGTAGACTAGAATAGTAACAACCAGATCTTTGTTTTATCCAAGAGACCAAGTGTAATACAAAAATAATGGAAACAATCAGTCAACAACAATGGGGCAACTACAAGATGGTGGCCTTTGGAGGCCACCAAACAGCAAGAGGAATCCTCACCTTGTGGAACCCACAAGTAGTAAGCCTAATAGTAGCTGAAGAGATACGGCATACCATTATGGTCCACATGCAAATCATTGGGAACACAGAGGAGATTTTATGCACTAATGTGTATGGACACCAGGTGCCAGAGGATAGGAGAGGAATGTTAAGAGATCTAGCAGACCTCAAAAATCGAGACAACAACCTCCATTGGATCCTAGTTGTTGATTTCAACATCATCACATCACTTATAGAGAAGAAAGGAGGGACAAGAAGATTGGATAGAGATGCGGAGGAATTCTCAAAATTCATAGACACATCGAAAATGGTAGATATGAAAACCAAAAATGGCCATTTCACCTGGAATTATAAGCAAATGAGACAACATTAGGTAGAAACAAGACTCGACAAATTCCTAGTGTCAGAGTCAGTCATTATGTAGGGGATAACCTAAGACTGCAACATATTTCCATTGGGGGGATCTGATCATTGGCTAGTGTAACTAGAAGCAGGCTTCCATACCACACCAAAGAACAGACCCTTCAGATTCGAGAAATTTTGGATGGAACACCCGACTTTCAAGGAAAATATCAAGCAATGGTGGAGTGAAGAGAAACCAGAGCAAGGGACAAGGATGTTCAAACTCTATAAAAAAATAAAATATATCAAATATAGGCTCAAGGAATGGAACAAGGACACCTTTGGGAATATAAACCAAGTGAAGAAAAACATAGAAAAACAAATGAAAAAACTCCAGGAAACCTACATTTTGGAGGGCTACAATGAGAAAAGGAAAAAGGAGGAGCTCCAAATGACCTAGGAATGGGATGAAAGGTGACAACAGGAAGAAACTCTCCGGCGAAAAAAATCCCGTATCAAATAGCTAAAGGAAGGGGAAAGGAACACCATTTTCTTTCATAGAACAACCATGGCTAGAAGATCCCAAAACAAAATCTTGAATATAAGGGACCCGAATGGAATAGAAAGAGAGTCCCATAAGGACATCGAAAAAACTCTGGTAAACCACTTCCATAGGATCGTCAAGGAACCTAATCAAGATAGAATGGAGACCATACAAAAGGTGACCCAGCATATCCCTCTCCTGGTAACAGAAGAAAAAAAAAAACTTGATCAAGCCCATTGTGGAGGAAGAAATAGACCAAGAACTCCAGGAAATGTCCAATGGAAAATCTCAAGGCCCAGATGGGTTCACAGCGGAATTTTTCAAAGCTTGCTGGGAAGTCGTCAAACAGGATGTCTACAAGGTAGTAGAAGACTCTAGAAGGTCAGCCTCCATCCTAAAATCACTAAATACTACTTTGATAACAATCATCCCCAAAGAAAATGAAGCCAAAACTCTTGATCGTTACAGACCAATAGCGTTGTGCAATGTGGTGTATAAGATAATTTCTAAGGTTATAGGCAAGAGACTGAAACCACTTGTAATGTCCCCAAGGCCGAGCCCTATTGTAAATCATACTTGTGAAATGAATTGTAAATATGTTTTATAGGCTAGTGAGCCAAGTATATATAAGTTGGTGGGATTATGTGATTGTTAGGCCAGAGAGCCTAAGGGTTGAAGGCCAAGAGCTTGATTTTGTACATGTATCAATGCAGAACATTAATAAAAGAAATAAAAACACCACCACATGCAGATCGACCATGATGAATGAGTGATGGGGGACTAAGATTCCACAGAGTGGGCAAGGGATTAGGGACTATAAGGTGGGAAAAGGGGGCTAAGTGTTGAGCCTAGGGACTTAAGTCCTTAGGGAATAATATTTTAATATTATTCCAAAAAGACATGTGATTAGTATGTTTTTATCCTATGTTCTTTTGGAATGACATGTGACTTCCAAATGGAAGGAACGCGCGCTGAAGGAATTCATGCAGTTGCATGGGTGAAAAGTGTCAACCCAGGTGCATGCAAATAAAAGGGCTGAGATGAGCCATGTTGGGGGTTCGACTTCCATTCCCATCAACTGCTGCGGAGTTCCTCCTCCATTCGACCCTCGACTGCCTGAGGTGAACTGATCTGACCTCTGAATGAGACCTCGTGCAATTATGAAACCGTGGGGGGAAAAAGTCTGTGTTGATTTTGGGGATAGTCTGTGTTGATTCTGGAAGGCGGAGACATCCTTTCTCTAAATAGATCAAGCCTATGTGTGGAATCTCTATCCCCAAGCCATAACCGTGAGACCACCCTGTCATTGTTGAGCCTTTTGGAAAGCCCGTGTCTATTTTTCTCGTTGGTTGTTGTGGCCACGTAGTGCTGGACTGCGTGTGGCTTGTTGGCCATTTTTTACAACACTCTCTGCAGGTGAGAGAGGTGATTGAATTGGAAGAACAGGTTGCTTGTCCTGTGAGCAACTCTCTCCAAGTGAGAGAGTGAGCAGAGGAAGGAGAGAACTCCTAGAAGGAATCCTGTAGTTGCCACAGAGCTTAGAGACTTCTGGTCCGGTTTGTTGCTGTAACCTAAGACAAGGGAGGTTAGCAGCTGAAGGACTGTCTAGGTGATAGAGAAGGTGTATACTCCTTGGGTGGAACAGGCATGTGGGGAAGGAGAGTCTGTGGGCAATGAGCATGAGTGGTTCTTGGGAGAGAATTCCTTCCTTGTGACTGTGTGTTTTCCCTATAACCTCAGCCTAGCTTAGGATTCCCTGCCTTGGGGGTGGAGCTTAGTCCCAACTCGGGGGTGACCCACTGCTGAGTTGACGAGCAGTGTGGTCTAAGGCTGGGAGGTTCATGGAAGGCCTGCACTTGGTTGGTGGAACTGCCACTGTTTCAAAGATAAGTACCAGATGATGCTTAATTACGTTTTTGTATCCCTGTGTATTATAATTATCATGTATTCTGATGTGCATTTGGATTAATGTTATTGCCATGGATTATTTATGTTAGTAATAATTCTTATGCTTACTCTGAGCTTAAATGTATTTCTTGCTTAAATTCATGTGGATTATATAATGCATGTATGATTTATGTAAAAAGTGGTGTTACAACTTGGTATTAAAGCGAGTAAGCCTTGGCACTAAAAAGTGGTGTTACACCATTACTACCCACATTGGTGTTGCAAGAGCAAGCATGGTTCGTAGAAGGAAGGAAAATAATGGAAAATATTATCCAAGCCCATGAACTGATCCACACCCTGAACCTTCAGAAAAGATGGGGAATTATAATACAATTGGACCTAGAGAAAGCCTATGAAAAAATCAGCTGGCACTATATGGTCAGAACCCTAGAAGCATTCGACTTCACCCAACACTGGATTTGATGGATAACCAACCTAGTATCCACAACAAGATTCTTGCTACTAGTAAACGGAGCCCCTACCAAACCATACTCGCCCACGAGAGGCATCAGACAGGGAGACCCATTGTCCCCCTTCCTATTAATCCTAATGATGGAAGGACTTAGTCGAAGCATAAAAAGCGCAACCGCAATAGGGTAAATAAAAGGTATCAAACCTTATAAGAATTTTCCAACTTCCACACACCAACAGTTCGTGGATGATACCTTAATTCATGGCATTCCCATAGTCAAGGAAGCAAAAGCCTACAAATGAATCTTAGATGAGTTTGGGGAAGCCTCGGGGGATGAGATAAACCAGTCCAAATCAATGATCTTCTTATTTAACACCAACCCAACTATTCAAAGGAATTTAGCCAACATCCTGGGCTTTGAACGTAAAACCCTCCCAACCAAGTACTTAGGCATCCCCCTGATAGACAAAGCCTACAAGATGTCAACGTGGGAAGGAATAGTCAACAAGCTTCAAGACAGGGTAAACAATTGGACTTTCAGATCCATCAACCTAGTAGGAATACTTATCCTAACCAATTCGGTTATGCAAGCTATCCCAATGTTTATGATGTCAGTTTTCTCGGCCCCCAAGGGAATTCTACAAAAAATAAGAACCATACAAAGGGAATTCCTATGGTGCGGAGTGGAAGCAAGGAAAAAATGGGCACTAGTGGCTTGGGAGAAGATGTGTAAGACAAAGAGCAAGGGAGGTCTTGGGCTACACAACCCACAAGTAACCAATGAAGCCTATGGGGAGAAGCTTTGGTGGAGATGGGTCAAAGAAATGACCACGCCATGGGTTAACCTATGGAAGGAAAAGTACGCCCCAGATATTAGTAACCAGGACAAAATCTACTTCAGAGGTACCATAGAGGGTTCAGCCATCTGGAACATAGCCTGGCGCAACAAGACCTAGATCCAGACACACAACTTTTGAGAAATAAGGAATGGAAGAACTGCTAGATTCTGGGAGGATGCCTGGCAACAAGAACCCAAAATGGAACAACTGAGCTGGGAGGAACTCTAAAAAGAGATGATGGCACAAGGAAAAACCTGATTTTACCATTACTCAAAACAAGAAGCAGAGCGCAACAAATGGAGAATCTGGAACAGTCTCACCCCACAGACTAGAGACCAGACCACAACAATAGTTAAAGAAGTGGATGAGGACTTGGGGAGAAGGAAAATTGCATTCATGGATGGAAATGACCAGCTCATATGGGGGCACAAAGCACGAGGGGAATTCAATCTTAAAGAAGTATTCCACTACATAACAAACTAGGACCAAGAAGTTGCAGCGTATCATTGGGACAAGCTCTGGAATAGCCCCCAATGGACAAAAATAAAAATATTCTAGTGGATAATACTACACAAATGAATCCTAACTTGGGAGAACCTAAAGAAGAGAGGTTTCATAGGCCCTTCAAGATGTCACCGATGTGAAGAAAATGAGGAAACAATGAACCATATCTTGGATGAATGTCCTTACACCGCAGAATTATGGGACTGGGTAGCAGGCATTTTCCATCAGTCTAATAGGATCAGAGGAAATATTTCCGCAACTATAAACACCTGGGAGAAAAACTATAGAGACAATGAAGAGGTGAATCTTTTATGGACCCTCACCCCCGACATCATCATTTGGACAATTTGGAAGGAACAGAACCAACGCATTTTCAGGAACCAAAGCTGGACAGTTGGAAAGATCAAGGAAACAATAATAGCCATGACAAGGGAAACGGTACAGAGCCGCAACCTCTGAACAGGAGGAGCACAACTCACTAATCAATATCTCATAATTCTAGAGGCTTTCCAAGTGAAAGGAATACACAACCCCAATTAGGTGAGGCAGCTACCACAACTAAGTTTAGGAGAGCGCAACTGGAAACTGCCACTTGAGGGCTCCCTCAAGATAAATTTCGACAAGGCGTCGAAGGGTAACCCAGGACAGACCAGTATGGGGGGGGTAATCAGGGACAATCAAGGAATAGTTATCATATTGTACACAGGAAGTTTGGGGAACTCAATAAACAACGTTGCGGAATTTGGAGCATTAGAGACGAGCCTGGAGATACTACACAGGGAAGGAATGGAAAACATAATAGTGGAAGGCGACTCCATGCTAGTCATCAACACAGTAAGGAAACTCCAAAATGACACCAAAGTGGGAAAAATACAGAGGAACTAGTGCTTGGCATACTATTTGCAGAAGAGTCAGGAGCATTTGTAGACAGGGATCACAGTGGAGTTGTGTTAGGTCCGCAGGTCAGCAAATGGACTCGCGGATAGAATTGCTAATGAAGGGGTTGACAAGGAAGGATCATAATTGGATGCCACATGGATTAACATCCCAAGTGGTCAGTTTCAGATAGACTATACCCAACTGGCGACAAAGGACTATGACGACAACCAAAGTAAAAGCGGCCACATCGAGGCTGGAGACACAGAATTAAACGAATGGAAAGTAGAATATAGGTCGAATCCATTAGGCCACCTTTTAAACATGAGTTACAATGCACATCACAGTCACACCACAAGAAGGGGTATGATACCAAGGTCCTTTCAATAGAAGGAAGTACAGGGGTTGGCCATGGGAGAATGGAAAGGGTAAGCTGCAACCAACAAAGGACGAAGACCAAAGGGATAGGCTGAGAGAAGGTATGGGTACACCTCATCCACACCCAGGTCCCGAGGGAGAAAATGATTGGACAACAACATGCAAGGCAGAATATTGGCGTTTGAACGACGACAAAGCTCCCAATTGCACACACTCAGAAACATAGATAAAGGACCGAAAGATACGCTTTTACGGGAGACAAATGATTACCTGGAGAAGACCACCTCTGGGGAAACTCTATAAAATAAGAAGCACCAGGGATAGTGACAGACCAACTAGAAGAAATTCCAGAGACTAGGAAGGGGAGAGTAGTAGTAGAGAAAGAAATCACAATAGAAGCCACAACTTACAAGAAAATATGGTAAGAACGAAGAACACCCAGAGTAAGAGGGGGCCCTAGGGGGAGGAACTCCCAATAAGTGCCTGGAATATCACTAGGATGGAACAGGTGACCAGAGAGGCCAAAGGCACCTTCCTCGAGTAGACAGATACAAAGGGTAAAGCAGTCATCGATAGATGGGAACGAAAAGTCAACACCAAGCACCAGGGAAAAACCTAGGCGAAACTCATCCAAGAAGCAAATGGTTTAAGGGACCCAGGGGCCACACAGCCCAGGAAAACCCTCTACCACAAAATGGTGGAGGAATCCTGGCACACAAAAATGCTAATATGCAAGATGAGAGCAGAAAAGAATGAGACCAACAGGGTGGAAAACCTAGGCCGCAAGAAGGAAATCATAGAAATCTTGAGCCGCCTCAGTGATTTGGAGGCTAGCGCAAGAGGCATAGCATAGGACCAAAGGAACCAAGGAGGAAAAATAGACCAAATGGATGGTCAATTCCAACTCTATCTTCGCTATGTTCATCACACAGACATCACTCCAACAGACTGAACCGGAACACCAGTCAGCATCAGAAGGACACGCACGGTGGAGTAGAAAAAGGAAAATGAGGTAAGGAAGGAAGGAG
This sequence comes from Picea abies, assembly GCA_900067695.1. Lineage (NCBI taxonomy): Eukaryota > Viridiplantae > Streptophyta > Pinopsida > Pinales > Pinaceae > Picea > Picea abies. The sequence continues at coordinate 28,377 of CBVK0101524027.1, forward strand.
ATGAAATCCAACCAATATGCTTGGACTAGCACAACATAAACTCAAGATCCTTTTGTTTATCAGTATAGGATCAACTCATGTTAAATTCTCTCACTTTTATTTATTTACGATGGTACAATTTTTTTTCTTTTTCAAACGAACTTATGGAGATTGGGTTAGTTTCCCTTAGTGGTGGACCAACCATCCTTTTGCTAATGTAGATAACATAGCTTGGGGACCCCTGATCTGGTTTCCTTTTGGAAGATCAAGGGACACCCCTCAACACTTTTTTGTACAATATTTTACTCAATAATATAGAATCTCAACTCGCTTACAAAAAAAAAAGACAAACTGAACTTTGTTGGCATCACTCCACGAACCTCACTCGGGATCCTCTTGTGTCTTCAAGTGCACTATTCCCAATACAATGTTCACCACCAACATGCAATCATAAGGGGAGAAAGATGGATGGTATAAGGAATATGGATGTAAGGGAATGTTGAGAATAAAACTTAGAGAAAAATGAAGAAGGCTTGGGGAATAAGGGAGAAAATTTGGCAAAGATATCTTGCCTCTAGTTTGATATATCCAAATGACCCCCATAGGGCCCTTTTTATGTGAGAAAATGATGGTTAATTCATTGCGAGAAGTGTTACATGAGGTAAGATGGTTGCAAAACTGAAGATAGCCTGTAAAATCCACTGGAAAGCGCGGATTTTATATTTTTTTGTCACATTTTAGAGTACACGTGTGTTTTTAGTAGTGAAACAAGTGTATGTACATGGGCTTTTAGGTATGTAGCTAGCATATGTATGTGCTTTTCCTATACAATAGAGCTCATATGCCAAGAAAAAAATTGTTTTTTGAGAAGAACTCCATCAAAATGGGTTGGTGAATGTATGAATGAGTAGGCCAACATCAAGGATGCATAGAAGTGGTATTTTGAGTTATAAAAAATGCCCCCTAATTTGTGAGGTCAGAAGAGAAAATTATGGCCCAAATACATTACAACACTTATAATAAAGTGGGAAAGAACTGTAGTCGAGTAAACCCAACCAAGTATCTGTGAGTGCGTCATCTGTAATAAGATAATAATAATCATGGAGGCAGGAATTCCCATGCTAGGAATAAACTAAGCATAGATGTTAATCAAGCACACTGCAGATCCATTTGATATATAGTAATAATGGCTACATGACCAATGTGTATTCCAATTTAAAGTGTAGCCACGAACAACACACAACAAATCTACATCTCAAAATCATCAGAAGATATACCATGTCATAGGAATCTTCATGAGGCAATAATGCCTGTGACTAGAGATGATACCTTCATAACTCAAAAAACAACTTCAAGATATTAAAAAATCAAGTAGGAGTACAATAGGAGTATAAGACTCACTACTCTGAGGTCTTTGACATGTCATCGTTGAAATATTGTAGGACCTCGAGCATCAGGCATATAACTTCATTGATTTTAAATGTGAACTTGAAAGGACCTGCGGGATGACCGACTCATTAAGGTCAAGAGACTTATCACAGAATGGTCAACTCGGGTCGGAAGACTTCCCTTTGGACATGAGAACAATAGATTAAAATACTTAGGAAACATGTTATTAACATAAGTCTGTGGCAAAAGAGGCACCAAAATCTCTCCATGTTTTTGGAAGAGTAACTAAAAGGAGGAGGACACAACTCTATGTAATGACAACAACTTCCTAAGGCCATAATGGATCCCAATGCTTGCATAAAAAATGGAAGGATGTGCTCTGTCCAAGGGTGAAGAAATTTCTACCAACAAAAGAGAATGTTTCCCCATCCCCTATTTTTGGAATATTTGATTTATTTTTTTCTTTTTCATTTATTTAATGAGATTGAAAAAGAATAAAAGAATTCTACATTACAAAGGAGGAACGAGTGTCATGGGAAAGTAAACTAGTTCAAAGTGCATGGAACATATTGATGCTCAATGCAAGGAGACATGTGCAGGATAAGAACACTTACGAAAATTTCTCCATGGGTCAAGGTGTTATATCGCAAGGAAAAAAATGCTACAAGGATTACACCTAAGGAATTCTCTAAATGTTTAGTAATAACAACATGAGTCCGACATTAGGACAAAGACACAAGGATGAGACATGCGATGAAATTACATAATGACATGACAATACTCCTTCCATGTAAAGTTTTACGAGCCCAAAGAAGGTAAGATTGGTGGTTTTTCACTCTTAGAGAGACTGGAAAACACTAAAAGAAGACTCTAGAGTGATATTTTTCATAAGTTTATTCTCTAGGGCCCAAAAAATAATAAAATCATACTAAGGAGAACTCTCCTAGTCATTGGGGCCAGAGTATTCCTTTTTTATAATTAGTCCATTTGGTCCAGAAAAGGGTTAAACTTATACCAAAAGGACATCTCTTCAAAACCATTTTAACAAGTGTGACAGAGAAAGATCACTCAACTATCTTTTCAATTTTAAGGAGTCTGAAAAGAGCTTAACTATGGACTCACCACCTTTTTCGTAATTTAGTCCCATGAGCCCGAAAAAGTGTAAAACATAACTTAGGAGAACTTTCCTAGTGAGACATGTCTCCCAAAGTGTACCTTTTACCTGGGTAATCTATTGGCTGAAAAAGGGGTTAAACTTATGCCAGATAGATATTCCTTCTAAACCAATATATGAGTGTGAAAGGAACAAGGTCACTCGACAATATTTTCATATTTAGGGAGTCTGAAAAGAGATTAACTATGTACTCCAAGGGGTTTCCTTTTTCATAAATAATCTCCAAGGCCTGAAAAAAAGATAAACCAAAACCAGGGAGAATGAACCTTTTTTGCAAATTTAATCCCTCATGCCTGAAAAAGGGTTATATTTTTTCTTGAGAATACTCTCCTAGCAAACCGTAGCTCGTGAGATCGGAAGAG
>CBVK0101524145.1:0-11568 GCA_900067695.1 Picea abies
TTATCTCCTATTTATAATAAAGGATAATCATTTGTATAAGTATCTCATCATGTCTTACTAATTAGATATATTGTAAAAGGAGGTTTCCCCCTAGAAGTGGATTGAATTTATTGACTATTTTGAAGTTTGGCACATAACATTTGGTGTCAGAGCATAGATCATATGGTTTTACTGCTTCAAGCGGGTCATCTTGGTATTTTTGCTATAACGTTTATTTATGGAATGATTCATACAATAAAATTTTGAGGATACCGATGAGATATAAAAAATATGTCTGGTAAAAATTTCAGATTCGGGTTCATTATAGTTTCAGAGATATCTTCTGTCAATACTAGGGTTTTTGATTAGTCCTGAAACTAGTCTCAAATGAGTCATCTTTTTATTTTCGCTATAAACAAATTTCGGTGAAGTTTTAAACTCTAAAATTTTCAGAATCCCGAGGAAACATAGTGAATTACATGTGGAAATTTTTTCAGATTTTGAATCATCATAATTTATGAGATAAATCTTGTGGAAGTTGGGATTTCTCACTTAATTGAAGTTAGTCTTAAACAGGTCATTTTGGTATTTTTTCTATAACTTTTTATCAATGAAGGTTCATACTGTGAAATTTTTAGGAGTTTAATAAGTCATATCATAGTACTATATACAAAAATTTTAGAATCAGAAGGGTTCACATCTCATCTCTCATCTCTCTCTCTCTCTCTCTCTCTCTCTCTCTCTCTATATATATATATATATATATATATATATATATCAAGAGAAAGGTCAACCATCTAGACAGTCTCCAAAAAGTATCAGGGTTTGAAAGTTACAAAACTTACAATTGGCATAAATTTTGATTGGAAGATCTTCAACTGTACTCATAGATCCAGATAAGGTGTGGCATTTCTTAATTGTGGTCATAATATATAATCCAAGAAGTTACATTTTACATTTTCATCCTTAAACTCTACCCTGTACAAGCTATTTTTTGGTAATTTTAAGATATTTTTCATGGGTTAGCAAGCTCATTTAAAAACAAAATTTATAGATGTGTTTCAACATCTTTAATAACATAGTGATTTTTATTTTAGTGGGTAAAACTATGGTAGGGGAAGAATACACACAGTAAATACACTTGGTTTCACCTTTCCTTTTTGGAAACCCCTGTAACCTGTATTGGTACCCCTTTGAGTAGTACCACATTAGAAACGACATGTATATGAAATATAACTTCCATGTAAATTTAGGTATATCAAAATTCCCCTAGGTATACATGAAACTATATTTATATAAACTAATCAATCATCTTGTTGCTATAGTACTATGAGAAAAACACTCGGGGAGACCACTTTATAGTACTTGGGTAGTCAGTAATATGACTAATGGCACAATTGAGCCTCCTTAGTTAGTGCCCTGAGATTTTGGGTTGGGTCCTACTGTTGGACCCCACATGTATATCAGAGAGCTATAACACATAACACTCCCTTGTCCTCAGGACCTTGTAACCTTTTCCAGTGAGCTCACTACTGAAGGATAACCATAATTTGTAATCAAGATAAAAAAGAGGAGTATTGTTATTTGTTCACATGGCTCCAAAGGTTCCTCCAAAAATTTCTTTACCAACTAAACCTATAGAGATCTCAACCATGATTGAAGAAGAAAGAGAAGAGTTTTTTCACCAGATGGTACAGAGGAAAAATAAGATGGTTGAAAAGATGGAACAAATGGAAAAGAATATGGGGGGACATATGTAATAGATGGAAAATAAGATAGAAATTTTGATGGATAAAAATATGGAGGAATTGAAAAATTCCATTTTACAAACCTTATACGGGAGGCTTCCTAAAAGTGACACTATGAATGAAGTGACTCATGAAAATAAAGGTAGTATTTATGTTGAACAATCTGCCGGTAATAATTTTTTTTCAAGTGGATTTAAATCTAATAGTGCAATTAATTATGGAGGGGGTCCTAAAGGTGTCAAGTTTCCCAAGATTGAATTAAATAAGTTTGATGGAACAAAAGTCTTTACATGGGTGAACCAAATAGAGAAATATTTGAATTGCATAATATCATGGAAAATAAGAAAACAATTTCCATAGCAACCATGCACTTTTATATAAAACCCAATCAATGATATTAATGGGTACTAAAAAGAAAGCCCCACTATTATCATTATACTTGGAGTTTATTTACAAGAAACTTAGAAGAACAATATGGAAAATTTTTGGAACAAGATTACTTTAGTCAATTGATAAGAATCAAGTACTTAGGTGATATTGAATATTATAATTCATAAGCGTTGACCACAAGAGTGGATAACACAAGAGATGAACATATATTGGAAGCTTTCATGGATTACAGGAACACATTAAACATGAGATTTTATTAAAATGTCATGAAACTATTATGGAGGCTGTGCAAGTTTCTCGTCATATTCAAACTTAAAAATATAGCTACACACAAGTCTACCTATTGGGTAGTTTCACTCTTGTGCATGTCGTTATTAACGTTGGGGGGTTAAGATCCAAGGTTTGTCCAGATTTGACAAACAAAAAACCCAAATCATCGGTATATCAATCCTCAACCAAAGGTGAAGAAGGTCTCACCTGAGACACTATGAGGATAATAGAGACCATCTGGTTTATTTCAAGGATGAAGGGATAAACACACAAAAATCCATCTAGGTTGACCTTCATATAATGTATTACAAGTTACTTAACAGACGAAAAACATAATAGAATCGACACATTCATTCATACACATAATTGACACATCATAGGTTTAGAATCAATGAATCTTTATTATCATCCTCATTCCATCAGTCACATGAATACATTAATAAAATCATATATCGACAGTAGCAGAGGCTCATATTCCCTAAGATAATTCCCTAGATTTACAATACATTGAGCCATGCACATCCTTTCAGACTTTCACATATGACAGACTCAGACACACAACTAGAGACATCACAATACTATAGAGGCTCATTGCGAGCTCTTGGACAATGGATAACTAGCAGTAACCCATTGAATAAACAACAACTTGTCTTTGTCATCCTTGCTTCCTTATCATCTCTGGAGCTCTGTCTCTTTTAGTTCTTCTCCACTCACTCTATTGACTAACAATCTCACATGCTTCTATCACCTACTTGCATTCCATGTTATAATACCCCTAGGATGAACCCCAAATTGTAAATTTACATATAGGTTGGTGAGCCATGATATTTTGGGCTAGAGTGCCTTTGTATATATCTTTTGAGGCCATAGTACATGTGTGGTTATTAGGCTAGAGAGTCTAGATGATAAAATTCCAACGAACCTATCATTGTAATATGTAATCACACTCGATGATATTAATAAAAATGCATCATTGTTGTAGACCAACCAAACAAAAAGAGTATGTGGGGATAAATTCAACAAGAAGGGGAATGGGGATAAGAGTCTAGGAAGAGGAGCTCAACCAAGGGGGCTTAAGCCCAAGTGAATATTATATTAATATTTCCTAAGTCTAAGTATGGATATATTTATATCCTAAGTTTATAAGGATGGGGAATGTATCACCAAGTGGAGGTAAGTGGGGACAAGATAGTTCACAACATGAAAAGTGTCAAGTTGGGAACTTGCATACTAAAAGTAAGAATCTAGTACATTCTTACCATCATTCTTTCATTATTATCCCCTTGACCCTTGCCATCCATACACTCTTCCATCTATAGCCATACCTATAATTGGGAACTATTGTAGCTACTTGTAACCAGTGATTCCTGGGAGGTTTGAGCTAAAGATGCAAGCTGTCAGGTCTGTGTGTATGTTGAAGAAGCAGGTTTTCAGGTCCATGAAAATTCTCTCTGGGTGAGGGAAATTCTTGGAAATTACTTTCCCTTGGTGCTAGGTAATAACTAAAGATCTTTGATAATTTATTTTCGGCCTGTTGTTGAAGCCCTGAAAGGGAATTAGGACAATTGAAGGATTTTTGATCAGATAAGGGGTACACTTCCTCGGGTGGTATAGGCTGTGGGAAATGAGAGGCTATAGGCTACTTGTTGAGTTTGACACCTTGACTTGATTTTTAATGTGCTATTTAGACCTTAGTTTGGCTTAGGAAGCCTTCCGTGGTGGATATTCCGACCTCAACTCAAGGGTGACCTGCTATTGAAATATTATGAACAACATAGTCTATGGTTGAGAGGAACGTTTGAGATTTGAACACAATTGGTGACTTATTTCAAAGATAATTGTCTCTATGTGTTGTAATAATTATTCTATGAATACTTATGTTATTCTTGTTATGTTTTATGGTTTTTTACTGTTATTAATTATGCATGAATAAAATATTCTGTAAGACTACATAGGACTACATAATTGTAATCATATGTAGTGCATATTGTGAATAAAATTTGTATCAGAGGAAATGTTTTTTTGTGGAATGCTCCAACTTGGGGTTGGGGATATTACAATGTGGTATCAGAGCTCAAGGTTCAACATCGAGCCTGCATGGGCCAAAGATGGAGCATAAAAATGAAAAATTGAGATTATGCACATAAATTGTTTGATAGAATGCCGAAAAGGGATGTTTGCAAATTATTTGACAATGTTACTACAGAGAAATTGGAAAAGAGTTCATAGGTAATTCGATGGAATCGAACCCAGGAATTAAAAATCGTCAAATAAATCCTTTATTTGGAAATTCTTGACCTATAATTGAGCAAAATTTTGGAAATTATAGCGCAACAATGATGGATTTGACATAATTGGGTGGAACTGGGCGAAATTGGGAAAATTCCCCAATTTATGTAGTGCAATCCATAGAGAAATTCGATGTGGATAAATTGAATTTTAGATACATATGTTAAATTGATACTCACATGAATTAATTTGGCTATATGAATCTAAATACAGAGCTTCAATGAAGACCCATAAAAGGAATTTTGAAATTATACATTATGGGGCATTTTGGGAAAAATGGAAAAATTGAAAAAATTTGGGTATTTTTTCGTACAATGACATCAACGTGACATGGGAGAAGGGTGAAATGTACTTCCATGGTGGAAGGTACAAAATGTAAATAGGTGGTAGGTGATGTGGAGCCACGATGGCGAGCACTGGCCTACCCTGTGGAACTGTGACTCGGACCCGTGGAACCTTGATGTGGGGAGGTCCCTTGGTGGTTTTGGAAACCACCAAGAGGGGGGGCACAATGAATGTAGGACTGCCATGTCACAAGGATGAAAATTGGAGGTTTTTATTGCATACCCCCCTTGTTAATAATCGATAGGCCGGGTGGGGGGGTGTGGGGGGCACAATACAACGGTGATCGTTGATCTCAATCGCGACCATTGATCAACGCCAAAATATCCACCATTGGATCAAACGAGCATGTAAGTCTGCAAGTTGGGAAAACGTGCCCAGGATGGGGCATGTCCATCCCCATGACCTAATGAATAGGTGCCACATGGTATCAAGGTTGTGGGGCCCGAAGTATAAGAGGATGTGTGCATCGATGGAGGTAAGGAAATAATACAAATATAAGGGAGAATAAGATAGAATATGTAAGGGGTTGACGAGGCAGGCCAAGGTGGCTAGATTATGAGATGACATCATTATTGGGGTGCCAGGTGTACCTATGGAACCACATCAACATCCCAGTCAGCTAAAATTCTTAGAAATAGTAAAAATTTGACGTAAATTTACACTGATTCTCAGATCATTAACTTGCGGGCCAATTTTGAAGGCCTAAGCAATGTTTATAGGAGTTTTAATTTTGAGATTGTAAGTGTTGTAGGAACCACATAGTCTCTACATTTTAAATGAAACAAATCAAAGAGCTATTTACAATGAAATAAATTATTCGCAAAATCAAGCATATATGAGGAAGTTACAGGCCAAACAATGCAAGGTAATGTTTTGGTACCAGTTCACTCTAGAGGCCATAACTTCCTACTCATAGGTTGGATTTGGAAACATGAGAAGTCTATGGAAATATATTGAGCCATATAAGACATCCATGGAGTTAAATGAAGATTCTAGGTAGCTTAAAGTGCATAGAAGGAGGCAAAAGACACCTATATCCATCAATGCTAAAAATATAAATTGGCCTTAAACTTCAATAGGGTGTATCTAGCAACTTGGATCTCATATGAACATGAAACGTATCCAGGATCTCCAAATAGGGTCATGAAGGAATCCAATTGATATCCTATCAAAACTCTAAAGGAGCAGGCACAAAGATGCTTGGGTGTAGATAAAAAAATTGCACTTGGTTGAAGCATGTGTAGGGACTCGAATATCAACTTGGTTCCTTCATCTTTGTGCCTGCCAACTGGGTAGTAGGCACAAATATGTAGAGACTTGTTAGTTTGGAATAAGAAAGTAATTTCAATTATATAATTACTCCTCACAAAAAAAGAGAGAATTTCAATCTACCAACTCAAGGGAAAAACATCAATGTGGTGGGACCAGATTATGAAAGTGCAACACATTGATGAGAAGAAGATTACTTGGAGGGAGTTCAAAAGGTATTTTCAAAATAAGTAATTGACCAAAAATTATTATTATAGGAATATGATGGATTTCTTCGAACTCAAGCTTGGGAATATGACCATGGATGAGTATGAAAGGAGATTCTTAGAGCTGCTGAAATATGTTGATTTCATCAAGGATGAGCAGGTCAAGATTCAAATGTTTCTGAGTGGGATGTCATTAATTTTTAGTTATAAGATATAGTATGATGATCCCAATACATTGGAGGAAACCATAAAGAGAGATAAATTCCTCTAATATTAGATTAGAGGAAGACAAACTTTCCAAAAAGCTTGGTAATACAAGAAGAAAGGAAAGATGGAGCAGAGGAAGAAGGGGACCAAGCCACCATTCTTTAGAAATAATTCTCAGGGTCAACCAACTTCTAATGATCCCAGAATGACAGTAATAATTGGGAAAATACCAAGGCAACAAACTACTAAATGTTGGGGTTGTGAAGGAGATCATATGTATAGAGATTTCCCTCATAGAGGAGAAAAAGTGAAGATTGTTCACAATGTACAATAGGTTGATACAGTTGAGGACATGGGAAGAAGCATATCGAGGATCTACACAGCCTTGGATAACAAGAAAACTAAGTTTCAGTCTCATATGATTTAAGTGGAAGTTAATATCAATAAGAAACCCATTGTTATTTTAATTTATTCAATATCAAGTCATAGTTATCTAGATCCCAAGATGGTGGAAATATTTCATTTTCCAATAAGTAATATTGGAAAATATTGGTTGGTTTAGATAGATATATGATATATAAGAGGAATTAATGAGATGGTTAAGGAATGTCCAATGGACATGAATGGACTGAGCACCATGGAATATTTGAATATCATACCATTGGGTTCATATGATTGTCTAATTGGTGTGGATTGGTTGGACAAGCATCATGTTTTCCTAGATTGTTACAATAAGGAATTCACTTCTTTGTATGAATAAGGGAACTTGAGAACATTTCAAGGTATTCCAAGGGTAGTAATTATCAGAGAAGTTCCATCCTTGCAACTGAAGAAAATCCTTAGGAAATGATGATAAATATTTGCAGCTCATATGGAAGAGACACATAATGATTAAGTTCCAAATATTGAAGACTATGCTATCCTAAAAGAGTTTGAAGATGTATTTAGAGAAATACTGAGGTTTCCACCCAAAAGAGATATTGATTTCTCTATCAATCTGATGCTTGGAACAACCCTAATGTCCAAGAATCCTTATAGGATGAGTACACCAGAGTTGAATGAATTACAAATGCAACTTCAAGAGATTTTGAAGAAGGGGTATATATGCTCAAGTATGTCCCCTTGGGGTGCCCTAATGTTATTTGTGAAGAATAAGGATGGTACCTTGAGACTATGCATTGACTTCATGCAGTTGAATAAGGTGAAAGTGAAGAACAAGTATCCTTTTTCATGAATATATGATATTTTTGATCAATTGAAAGATACAAAAATATTCTCCAAGGTTGACCTCAGATAAGACTATCATCATGTAAGGATTAAAGAAGAAGATGCCAGTAAGCCGAAATTCAGAACAAGGTATGACCATTATAAATTCATAGTGGTACCATTTGGGTTGTCAAATGAACCATTTGTCTTTATGTGTTTAATGAATGGTATTTTTATAAATTACTTAGATAAGTTTTTCATTGTCTTCCTAGATGACATACTTATTTACTCTAAGTCTGAAGAAGAGCATGAGCAAAACTTGATGATGATGCTACAAGTATTGAGGGAGCATGAAATATTTGTAAGGTTGATAAAGTGCTCATTATATTGGAGGAATATTCAATATTTGGGCCATATCATTTTAGAGAAAGGGATAGCGATGGATCCGGAAAAGATAAGAGCCATTAAGGGATGACCAGTACCAAGGAATGTCTTAGAGGTGAGATCATTCATGGGGCTTGCAGGGTATTATAGAAGATTTATTGAGGGATTTTCAAGGATTTCACACCCAATCACTTCCTTGCAAAATAAGGGTGTGATATTTGAATGGACCTCTAATTATGAAAGAAGTTTTCAACACTTGAAAATCTTGTTGACAAGTGCATCAATTTTGAGGATTGCTGATCCAATTGAAGATTTTGTTGTTGCATTGATGCATGCAAGGAAGGGCTTGGCAGATTCCTTAGTCAAAATGGACATGTGATATGCTCTAAGTCAAGGAAGATGAAAGAGAATGAAAAATATTATTCTACTTATGATTTAGAATTGGAAGAGATAGTGCATGCCTTGAATATGTGGAGGAATTATGTCATGGGGAGTGTTAGTCACCATTAAATTTTTATGTGAAATCAATATTTAAGGACATAACGAAATGCTAGATTGGTTTGGAGGCTTGATAAACTAGGGAAGGGGATAAATATGGTAGAAAAGTCTAGCGGGGGCGCTAAGGTGATGGGAACCGATACGTCGCAGATCGCGAGCTCTCTAGATCGATGGTCGAGGATCATTTTGGGGGGAGAAACTGCGCAGAGGATAATTTCAAAAAGTGTGATTGAATCTAAACCATGGTTTTTGGTCAGGTCTACGTGGCACCACCAGGTGCATTTCGTGGTGAAAAGCGGGTTGCCTCAAACCACATCCTCATGCCCTTGAAATTTGGAAAAGGTATAAAAGGGAATTTGTTATGTATTTTATTAATATTTTGAACAAATGGACTGTTTGAAACTTGGCGTGACAACCCTCGTTCAACTGCAGCTCAACGGTATGCCAATTGCACGTTATTTCCACTCATTCCCAGGTATTTTTCATTGCAGCCATGGATCCTATCATAACTTTAGTAACATAAAAATACCCTATGGTGAAGGAAGAATCCCTAATTGACCGAGATTCATACGTCTTTGATATCAAAATCACCATTTCTCCCATCTCTGTGTCCATAAGAAACCTATCCGATAATGTAGGAAGGCATATACCATTCGTTGAAGTAGTCCAGGCCTCCATAGTCCCGTATGTTGTCGAAATCATTTTTCCTTTTCGCGAATTTATAGGTTAGTGTGCCAAACAATATTCACATGAAGAAAAGGTCATCGTGAATAAACAAGGATCCGAGGTCATGTGTAGGGTAGAGAGTCTGTCAATTCGAGATTCCCTCAGTATACCAGAGTCTTTCTCCGTAATATCTGAACCGTTCAATGAAGAAAAGCTAATTAGGGTATACAGAGAATGTCCATAAGAGGTCTAAGATCTATTTTTATAGACAATTGTCAAACCACAACATCTTTCAGAGAGTCTATGTTTGCCAATGAATGTGAGTATAATGGTTATTGAGGTCCAATGGGTCTGTTCCTTGTTGAGTCAAATTTTAGGTCTAGATAATGAAAAACATGTGGTCAAAGTCATGTTGGGTTTCCTTTTGACATTTTTTCAGTCAGAGACTGGTGTGTCAGTCCACATCAGTTTTGATCAATTCATAGTTGATAATATCCATAAAAATCTAGTGGATTTTTGTTCTCTAAGGCATTTTAGATACTACACCTATCTACTGAAGATTTTCCTAGAAACCAATAAGAGAGGATTTCCTGAAGCATCATTAATATCAACTGAATGTAAGAGGATTACATTTCTCATATTCATCAACAAAGTCATGTCTAGGGTTTACAGTTTGATTTTCAACACCAGCCTACCTAGAGTTTTGGTTGACACGAGGAGCTATCTATAGCCAAATACAGAAAACTTAGTGGGGTACTGGGAACTATTCATGCATTCAACAATAATATAGGTTTATGGTTGTCATGAATCCCCCTATATATTTCCTATTTTTCTGATCCCCATAGTCTTTTCCCTTGAATTCATCAGGCAAAAAATTATATCTGAGACAGAGCATTTCCTAAAATTGCGCAAATCCTCCAACCTCAAGTTCCATTTTATCATTGGCCCTTTCATTGTCAAAGCCATATCTTTTTTATCTCAGATTCAAGAAAATATCAAAGAGTTTGGTTTTGCACAACTACAAGGAAGAAGATATGATCCACACTAGATCATATCCAAGAGAAGATTGATGAACAAACAAGCCCCTTATGAGAATGAACATGTTGAGGGTTTTGATAAGCTGGAAAATCTAGAAGCCTATGCTGATATGGAAGAAACCTTGCAACCAACTCAAACATAGCAAATGGAGGAAACCCTGCAACAAAGAAAACTACAAAGTGAAGGAAACTCAAGAACCTTTAGCAGCAAAAAACACATCTTTGATAAAACATCTGGGGAAGCTTATCAATCTAAAGAAGATTTGGCAAAACAGTATGCTGAGAAAGGAAACATGTCTCTGGGTGAGATAAGGGAATTAGTCTCTAAAGTGAAAAAGATTTCTCAGCACAAATATTCTCTGTTCACAGTAAGGGATATTGAGAAGAGGAACTTTAACATTGCAGTTGGAGATGAAGACAAAGTATCTGATATAAAGATAAGGTATGACAACATCAACACTCCAGAAAAATTCAAATTCTATAGGAACGCCTGATGCAGAAGCATCACAATCAAATCAAAAGGAAGCGGATGTGGAATTGGAATCGACACTTCAACACATCGAAGGAGCTAAACGAATAATAAAATAGCTTGGAAGCAATGCAGAGAATTTTTGGAATTCTCGTTAATTAATTTTGGTTGTGTAAAACCAGGCCACCGTTTGAAATGACAGAACCATTGTAAATCCTTTACACGACTGTAAATGTATTACAGGTGTGAGATATTAGCCCTGATTATTCATTAGGTTTCATTAATTGAGTAGGTAACTACTTGAAGAAAATGTAATAATATTTATATAGGAGGAAGAAGAGAGAGAAATCTCTGGGTCTTGAGAGAATTTTCAGTTTGTCTCTGTAGGAGATAGCCACTTTAATTATGTTTTCTTTGAAATGAATAGAACATAGGAATTTGACCCAAATATACAGTGTTGATATTGTTTATAGTTTGACTATGTTGTTATGTGTTTGTGAATGGATGATGTTCATAGTGAATGAATAAATAATTGAATGAGTTCAATTGTTTCACTTTTGTAATATTATGCAAGGAGTGCATGCAGAGTGAAAGGAGTGTGAGAT
>CBVK0101524190.1:0-11572 GCA_900067695.1 Picea abies
TGAACCAAAGATACATCAATAAGGAATAGTGAATCATGAACTAGAGAATCTACCATGTGTAACTTGTACCATCGACCATATGTAGATTTGTACCATATCATCAATGAAGTATCTCAAAGAACCAATGTATGTCCCTCCTGCATATGACACCATACAACATGAATATGCCTCAACCATGTACAATCCACTCAAAAATATGAACTATAAGAACCATGTCATATGCTTAACCACATACAAGAGTCCTCCTCACTCAACCAAGAAACCAAGATATACCATATCCAAGTACCAAATCAACCATACTAAGTATGCCTCAAGCATACACCATATCATGACCAAAAGTAACCATCTAAACAAGGATACAACCATACCAATACCTTTGTAGCTGACCTAAAACTCTGAGATGTTGGGTTGTAGACTTCCTTCAGACTTCAAGGACTTGGTACCAACATTTACTCAATCATTCATGAACCTTTTTATAGATATGTAACTTGCACTTCTACTTCCCACATATATACACTCTTTACTCCATTGTATCCCACGTACATATGCACCATTTTTTACTTGTAACCCGTGTATACCTTATAAACTAGGGTTTGTTGCAACTCCAAAAATTTCACCTTCGACCTTCCTTTGCTACCTCAGAAAATGTCATCACAAACTTAGAAAAAAAGTCACTAGTTCACAAGATAGATAAACAATGAATGAGTGTGTGAGTGTACTTGTGAATGACTCGTTGAGGCATATTTATACTTTTTCTAGGTAACTCCTCTCCTTAATTTATGGCTTTTAGATTTTTTTGTTACAACAACTTTACCCTTTCATTAAAGAATTGTAACCAACTAGGGGTTTCTTGACCACTTATTTAGGTATTAAAACATCAAAAATTCATATCTCCCTAACCGTGAGGAACTACATGGTGTTCTACATATCATCAAAAATGACACGATGATTATTATCCATCTATGAGGGTATTTCCTGCATTTACTCTATCCTTCGTGTCCATATTTCTCAACCAAATTTGGGTCCCATAACGACACCTCTAGGGATTATTCAAGGTTTGACATCAATGACAACCAAATTATCAATGATATCCCTCTTTGGCATTGATGGAAACAATTAGACATGACAATACATATTCCCATGCTCCCCTAGTGACTATCACTCCCCTTGTCTACATGCTTCTCTCTTTTTGTCTCCATGCCTTTCCCTATTTCTCCCCCTTTGACATCAATGGAAAATAGTAATCCTTCTCTTGGGATGCTTCCCCTGTCTATAAGACTTTATTGTTTTTACTAACCTTTCTCTTCACGGTGCTTCCTCATGTAATTATCTGATGTATATGAAAATTATTCAAGGGATTATTTACTTGAACTCTTCAAGAATTATGTTTCTCTCCACGTGTCTTGTTAATATTGATGTCATGTGAATCACTATGGAGAAAAAACTACTACAAGTTTCTGTCGTAGATACTCAAAAGGTTTCCCTTGCAATTGGTTTGGTGAAGATCTATATAATCTACTCTTTTGTCTCGACATACTCTAGCTTGATTCTCTTCTCTATATCCCGTTCTTATAGAAAGTGATACTTGATTGGAATGTTCTTCGTATTAGATTGCATCACTATATTCTTGGATATATTGATGGCATTGGTGTTGTCAAAAAATAGTGGAATGGGCACATCACATTTTAATTGTATATCCTGCATATTTTTTGTCATCCGAAGTACTTGAGTACAACATGTGGTTTCTACAATGTATTCTTCTTCTGTTGTAGACAAAGATATCGATGATTGTTTCTTTCTTAACCATGATACCAAACACTCACCCAAGTAGACGTTTGCTCCACTTGTACTTCTTCTATCATCAATTTAGCATGCCCAATCTTCATATGTGTAGAGAACAAGAGATATGTCCTTCCCCTTTGGATACCATAATCCAAACTCTTCCCTACCTTTGAGATATATGAATATCCTATTCACTTCCTTATCATGCGATTCTTTTGGTGCTCCTTGAAACCTTGCAACCTGTCCAACTTTCTGCATCACATATGTTCTAGAAGATGTCACATAGTGTAAACTTACAATCATTGATTTGTACTATCTGTGATCTGCATCCTTAAAATCATCATCCTTAATTAACTTCCAACTGGTCTGCATAGGAGTATTGACTGGTTTCCAATCTTCCATTCCAAAATTCTTAAGCATTTCTCTGATGTACTTGGTCTGAGAGATGAAAATAATTTTGTTGCGCTGATATATATATAATCCCCAAAATAAGGTTAATTCAACAATCAAGGACACCTCAAACTCATTATGCATGTCTTTGGGAAACTATTTACTCATCCTGTCATCATCACTTTTGAATATAATGTCATCAACATAGATTTCAATGGTCACTATATTGTCTCGATCCACCTTTTTTTAGAGATTTATGTATGCATTTCCTTTCTTGAACCCTTATTCTTATAAGTATCTGACAAGCCTTGAATATCATGCTCTGGGGGCTTGTTTGAGACCATATAAGGATTTCTTCAACCTGCAAACATATTTTTCCTTCTCTGACAACTGAAATCCTTCTGGTTTATCGATGTAGAATTATTCCTCTAGATCTCCATTTAGGAATGTTGATTTCACATATATACTTTAATATTTTTGGAACAAGCATAAGCTAGGATCATTTTGATTACTTCCATTCTGGCAACTGGGGAAAATGTTACTTCAAAATTTATCTTCAACCTGAGCATATCCTTTACATACTAATCTTTCTTTGTTCTTGGTAAAACATCCATCCTCGTTCAACTTGTATCTGAAGACCCATTTTGTACCAATGAAGTTCTTGTTCTTTGGTCTTAGAACCAGTTCACATGTTTCATTCTTCTCTATGTGATCTAGGTCTTCATATGTAGATTTGATACAATGTTCATCCTTGCTGGCTTCTTCAAAACTGCTTGGTTGAATAGTATATAGTAGTGGTAGATGTTGTTGTTCTGGTGAAAGGATTCTTCTTATGGTTTCAAATCATGCATCTTTATTTCCAATTATCAGTTTTGATGGATGATTTTTCTCCACTCGTATGCTAGGTGTCTTTAGAGGTACCTGAAGATCTTGTTGTTCTTGCTCTGCTTCTGGTTGATTTTATTATTCATCTAATTCTTCATCTACTTCTTCTTCTCTCAAATTATTCTTCATGATCTTGTTCCATTGATTCCATGCTTCCTTATTTTATCTTTCATCCATCAATCTCATCAATCATCACATTGATGCTTTCCACTATTTTGTTGAGTTTTATATGAATCATTTGTATTCTTTTCTCTTTATTGAATAACCAAATAGTATTCCTTTATAAATTCGAGAGTCAAAATTTATGATCCTTCCCTATTCTCTTTTTATGTAGCATTTTCTTCCAGATACTCTAAAATGTTTCACATTTTCTAGTATTCCTTTCCATAGCTCATAGGGAGTCTTATCACTTTTATTTTTGAGCATTCCTCTGTTCTGGATGTGAACTATTGTATGCACTTATTGTACCCAAAAACGTTTGTCAAATTGGAATCCATTAACATGGTTCTATCCATTTATTGTACTGTCATGTTCTTCCTTTGAATGACTACATTGTGTTTAGGTGTCCTGGATGCTGAGAATTGCCTCTTAATCCCATGCTCACTGTAGAAATCCATAAATTCCTTTGATGTAAAATATCCTCCATTGTCTGATCTCAAGCATTTGATTTTCAACTCTGTCTCTGTTTCAACCATATCCTTTTATGTCTTGAAGTTTTCAAATGCCACTGACTTCTTCTTGAGAAATAAAAGTGTAGTCATTCTTGTGTAGTCATCAACCAGTAGCATGAAGTATTGTTCACCTTTCATTCCCTTTGTTCTTGTTAGTCCAACTAGATCAGTATGTACAATCTCCATTGGTTTTTTTGTGGAATAATCCTTTGATTTGAACTTGGTATTGGTTTTCTATCCCTATAGACAATTATTGCATAGAATACTTATTGGATTTGAGATCTCAGGAATTTCTCTTACTACATCATTTTTTCTGAATTTGAAAAAATTATCAAAATTTATGTGACCCATTCTTATATTCTAGATCCAACTTTCATCGTCCCTTCCTATCCAACATTTTTCTTTTCTGATTTCATTTATAACATATATGTTACTTGGAGTTCTAACAGTTGTAGCCACCAACTTGCCTGATTCTACTTTCCTTATCTCACACTTCTTTGAGTCAAACACAAGTTTGTGTCCTTGATCTCACATTTGACTTACACTTAGTAGATTTTGTTTCATGCCTTCAAGCAGTCAAACATTTTCCGCCATGGAATCCTTGCTTCTAAGTTTGATTGTGCCTTTTCCAATAATTTTGGTTGAGTTGTCATTCCCTAATGAAATTGATCCATCTCTTTCCTTCTTTAATGCTAGAAACCTATCTTATCACTTGGAATATGCTTTGAGCATCCACTATCAACATACTATCCACATTTCTTGTGTTGAGATTGTAGAGAAAGGTTGCATTCTTCATTGTTGAATTGATCCTACTTTCTTATCCATATCCTTTGTGATTCCTACTTATGACTAATTATATTATTCTTTGGTTCCCTTGGAGGAATAATGATTCTACAATCTTTATCCATATGTCCAAATATTTTGCATTTGTATCATTCTACCTCAAATCTTTATCCATATGTCCAAATATTTTGCATTTGTATCATTCTACCTCATCACTCAATGATCCAAATTTGTTATAGTTTCTATTTTGAGATTCATGAGATCTTCTTTGATAATTATTTCTTGTATAGCCTTCATAGTTTCTTCTAATCTTGATATTGGTTCTACAATTCAAATCTTTGTGCCCAAAATTATTACATGAATAAAATAAACCAAGAAAAGTAGTTTGGTATCTAGGAGTAGAAGATCTTATGAATGGTGGTGCTCTTTTGAATCCTTCTTCTTCTTGAGGTCTGTCTATATATGGGTAATGTTTATATTGACTTCTGAATATTCTAGGTGGTGCAGTGTCTCTGTAATATTATTCTTGATTCTTTCTATCTTCTTCTTTCTTAGAGGGACCTATGATGGATTCTAGCTTCTTGGTTATGCTCCTGAGCTTGAACATTTCTTTGTTTATGTCTGGTTGTATCCTAGTCCAGACTATCATAGTAAGGTATTTGACTATTATTGACATTATCCAACATCCTTGTGTTGTTTTTTTACATGTCCTTCTTCTGAAGATCTTTTCTTAGAGTGACTATTTATGCTTCTAAGCCTTCAATGATCCTGTTCTTTTCATCTAACTATCCTCTGAGCACTTCTTGAATTCTTTTATCTTCTTCTACCTGAATTTTTAGGTTTGTGATCATCTATTCGACTTATTTGGAGTTGGAGTTTTGGGATCCTTCTTTCTTCTTTAGTTCTTCATGGAGAGACTTGTTTTTCCTTTTTTCAATCCTTATAGCTTCTATGGAACTGATCAATTCTTCTCTGTAATCATATTCTGCCTCTTCACATTCTTCTTCAGAGCCTTCTTCATCGAAATATTATATTGACATAAAAAGTACTATCTCTGTATGACTATTGTTGTCTTCATCTTCATCTGATGATGAAGTGTCTTCCTTGGTGCAATGAATTTTCTTGAAAATTTTATTTTTGTTTCTTCTACCCTTTTGGATTTTCTTTTTCTTTTTAAAGTCATCTTCTTCATTATTTTCCTTATTCTTATAAGGAAATTTAGAAGAGAAATGACCAACACCATCACAATTAAAAAATTTCAATGGAAGCATACCTATGTATTTTTTGGTTCCTCTCTTCAACTTTCTTACAAAGTTTTCCACCTCTTCATCTTCCTTTGAATCATCACTGCAGCTAAAATATGACTTGGGATTATGTTTTTCTTTCTTCTTTGTCTTCTTGGATGCTTTGAATACTTCTTCTTTTGTCACCAGATTATATTATTCTATCCTCATCTCATAGGCAGTGAATATTCCATGTAACTCATCCATAGTCATTGTATCTAGGTCCACTCTTTATTATAGAGATAGAATCTTTGAATCAAATTTCATTGGTAGAGATCTTAATACCTTTCTAACAAAAACCAGTTTATTTATATCTCTCCCAAGCCTTTGATATTGTTTACTATTTCATCAACTCGTAGAAAGTAAGTTGATATTTCATCTTCATTCATCTTCAATTGTTTGAATTGGCTTTAAAAATTTGAAGTTTATCTTCCTTAACTTTCTCATCTCATTCATATATATTCTTCAATTTTTCCCACACTTATTTTGTGGATTCACAGTGCATAATCTTATTATGTATCAATAGAGTCAAACAATTATTGATATCATTTCTATCCCTTGAATCAATTTCTTCAAGTTTCTCTCCATCTATATCCATCTAGGGAGTGGTCGGGGCTTTGTATCCATCTACTACTGATCACCAAACATCGAATCCTTGTGCTTGTGTATACATGTTCATTAGTTTTCTTCATAAGACATAGTTATCTCCATCAAACTATGGTACCCTAATATTAGCATAATCCATCATCACATTCCATTGGTTAGGTTGCTTCTTAAAGGACTCACTCTGATACCAATTGTTGGATTACTAAAAGGGGGGGTGAATCAGTAATGAGCAATTTTATTAATTTTAACCATAGTACATTTTTCAACAATATTAAAAAATTTATCATTAGCATTTCATATATTATTAGTAGTATAATCATAAACAACATAATATAACAATAGATACATTGTACACACAAATTTACACAGAAACCCAAAGGGATAAAACCATGGAATGATTTTCATATATATCAAAAGAATACATTCATTGGAAGAAACAAATTCTTGATTCTCTAGCTACAACTGGCAGGAGGATCCAAACCCATATTCTCAGGCTCCAACCTGAAGGAAGCTACAACTCTTTGAATTCATTAGCTCCAACCAGAAGGAGGTTACAACCCTCGTGAGTTCTCTAGCTCCAATTGGAAGGTGGCTACAACCACCTATCCTTTCCCCATCCAACCGCCTTGAAATATAAGTGTGGACCAATTTTCACTATCACAAACTCTTCCACTGTCATTTCCACTGACTACCATTTTTCCACTATCTTTGTCACTGTCATTGTCTCATCAACCTATATATTTACATAAATCAACTAACATGTGTACCATACCATCTATCAACTATATACAAACATACATACTATCTCATGCATCAATGATGAACCAAAGATACATCAATAAGGAATAGTGAATCATGAACTAGAGCATCAACCATGTGTAAAATGTATCATCAACCATATGCATATCTATACCATATCATCAATGAAGTATATAAAAGAACTAATGTATGTTTGTCATGAATATGACAACATACAACATCAATATTCCTCAACCATGTACAATCAACTCAATGATATGAACTATACGACCCATGTCATGTACTGAACCACATATAATATTCCTTCTCACTCAGCCAAGCAACCAATATATACCATATCCAAGTACCAAACCAACCAAACTAAGTGTGCCTCAAGAATACACCATATCATGACCAAAAGTAACTATCAAAACAAGTATACAACCATACCAATGTAACAACCCTCTTAGCTAAGGACAACTACTCAGTCGACAGGTGAATTTTTTTTTTTAAAAGTGTGTGAGCGTGTGTAGAAGAAAACAACCCCCCTCGACTCTATGTCAACACTCAAACCAACAGGACGCAAGTAAGACGAACACCATCAAGACGACCCGACATGTCACAGTGACAACAAGAAACAAATGCCCTTGGACATGAGGCGGGCAACTAGCAGCTGTAAGATGTTCCCTTTCTGACCTGTAACCCATGTATACCTCATACAATAGGGTTTCTTGAAACTCTGAAACATTCACCTTTGACCTTCCTTTGTTACCTCAGAAAATTTCGTCACAAACTTAGAAAAAAGATCACTAGTTCACAAAATAGATAAACAATGAATGAGTGTGTGAGTGTACATGTGATTGACTCGTTGAGGTATATTTATAATTTTTTTAGGTAACTCCTCTCCTATCAGGGAATCTGCAATAGTCACTGATAATCTGCAATAGCACGAAATAGAGTACCAAGGCATACTAGAGGTCTAGATGTCATCCCTGCAAGGAAAGAAGAAGGAACGAGCTGAGAGCAGTGTGCAAGGAATATTGCGCACATAGCCGAGGTTGGAAATAGTGATGAAAAAAATCTCGGTGGGAGTAAAGGCCAACGATGAGATGGTGGGAGGAGTAGACACCATGAAATACTCTGATCATGACGTGGCTGACATAGTTAAATTTCCATATTTGGCGCAGCATAACTATATGGAGAGTAGAGGAGAGGGCCCATTAGGCGGGCCACTGTTGGATCATGTGCAGTGTATCTTGGGGCTCTACGATACAAGGATCATGAATTTGTTGCATATACTGCACTTTGGGCACAATAAACACATTAATGGATGTGTGAAGAAACTCCTGGCAAGGGTGCATGGAAGAATTTTTTGGATGTATAGGCCAGTGCCTAACAATGTGGACTTAATCACAACCATCACTCACTAATAGGGAGGATGAATTTGTGTGGATATTTTAGAATTCAAACATATCATATTTGACAAAAACAGGATATGAGGTGGTGACCAATCAACAAAATATTGAAATTATGTGGTGGTACTTGGAACTTTGGGACATCCATGGTTCTCCAAAGAGAAGGCTATTTTTATAGCTAGTACTATATGGATGTGTGCTTATGTGGGACTACTTATAACACCAAGGTAAGAATGATCCTAAGAATTGTTTTCTATGCAAACGTTGTCAAAACAAACATTCATTTGTTTCTTCTTTCTCCATACACTTCACAAGTTTGGCCAGATATTAGATAGGATTTTGGTTTTCAACAAATTTGGAAAAATGATTTTATGGACTCATGTTTTAGAGAATTCTATGAAAAATGAACTCTAAAATTTTGGTGAGTCCTTCCTATGCTCATATATTGGGTTATTTGTCAAGCATAGAATGTAGGGAGCTTTTATGGAAAAGTCCCAAAAATAACTAATATTTCACAACACTCTTTAGCTCTTGTAGGGTTTCACGGTATTTGTAGATTCAAGACTGGCTATTGGGTGGATGAATAATCAACTATAGATATCAAACATAGCATTGGAATATTTGGGACAAAATATGAAATCCTCTACTTCTTCTTTCCAAAAAATTTCCTTTGTTCACATTTATAGAGAGTTGAATCCTACCACTGATGATGTTTCAAAGGGGGGATTACATTTGACTAAGAACCATATGCAATTCGAATAATATGTAAATGAGGAGCTCAACTCCCAATAGGATAACTCATATATTGATTGGTTGTTTCCATATGACAATACTACATTTGTTGACTTTGTTTTGGTAGGTCATCATGATAGTCTTTAATTGTTTTCGTAAAGCTTTTTATAAAATTGTGGGACTATTTCCAACGATACTCATAGAATTTGTTTTGAGTTGTTTCTGGGCATCTAAGTATTGTAACTTCTTTTTCTGTGGAAATGAATAAGCCATGCTAAGTTTGTAGCTATTTGGCCATTTGGATGCCATCATTTGGAATAAATCATTATGACCTCCAAATGATCACTTTCCTGCAAACTTAGTTTGATTTCTAATATTTTTATAGGTTTAATTATGCATTTTCTCAAGTCTGATCTCCAATTAAGGTGGCCTAGATTTTATGGTTTGTGTGAGGCATGGGGTTCAAATTTTGGTGGGTGTGGAGATTTAATCCCATGACAACCCATAATGAATGTATCCATGGATTTCATGACCAACCCTCTTGGTTCTTAGACAGTTACAATTTACCCACACATTTCAAAAACAATTTACTTTTGTTAACTTCTAATTATTATATAAGTTTAGTTTGTAACCCACGCATTTCAAAAATAATTTTTTTTTTTTAACCTTTTATTATTTTAGTTTTGAATATATTTTATATGTAAATGTGTGTGTGTGTTAATTTTGTTTATTTAATACACACACACATGTTTTTTTTATCTCAAAGAAATCCTTAACAATTTTATTTCTTAAATATTCTAACTCTGCATCTCTTTTTTGTGGATTTTACAAGTGAATAGGTTGGATTTTCAAGTACATTTTAGGGTTTCTAATTTAACTACTCATTTTCAACCTTTTGGGTTGTTCCATTTTCTAGATTGTTTCTATTTTTGGGTCCTAGTACAATTTGTATTAAGAAAACAATCTCTTTTAGGCTATGCGTTTCTTTTCTTTAGTAATTGTTAGGATATTTAGACACTTAGGATTTAGTTAAGATCAACTTGGTATAATGTTTCTTTAGTATCCATTAGTATGTATTTGTAATTATTTGATCCGTCATACATATTATGTTCTAGGCATAGAGTGGTCAGATGGTTCATATTATCTTCGATATTAATGGCTACATTGATTTGTGGCTTAATATATGATTGGTCCATGATATCTATTTAACAAGAATAGAGGTTCATTGGTCAATGATTCTTCGATATTAATGGCTACATTGATTTGTGGCTTAATATATGATTGGTCCATGATATCTATTTAACAAGAATAGAGGTTCATTGGTCAATGATCGATTATGAGAACCTCTCTTTTGATATTTTTCTTTTGCATTAATAAATTTCCTCAAGTGGCCATGTTGGCATCGGTCGTGGATGTTTTCCCACATGGGTTTTACCATGTAAAAACATTCGTGTGTTGATATTTTACCTTCTTGTGTGAATTTTTACTAAAGGTGTTCGTCCTATGCTACAATACCAGTTTTTTTGAACATGGTATCATAGTGCATTTGAATACCCACTCCCATTGTAGATCAAGATCTTGAAGCCGTGTTGACACATATCTAGATTTTTCTATTTCTATGCATTTCTGGGATAAGAGGACTATTCCATTGTGTTCAACGTGATCATATCAGTTATGGACACTTTTTGTTTCACTCTAAAAGGTTTCCATTTTCCCAATATACAACCATATCAATTAGATCCAAAGGTATAAATCCTGGATACACCCTTTTCAAATTTTTATAGATATAATATTTTGGTTTTTTATTTTTTTTTCTTATGTTTGCTACTCTTTCTAATATTTGTACACTATTTTACATGTTCTGTATGTGATATTGGTGAATACATAATAGAGTGGAAAGTGTTTTCTTGTCTGCATATGTTATTTTCCATGTGCTTTATGTGATCTTGGTAAATCATAAACAAAGAGAAAACTTGCATTTTCCGAGTAAGCTAACTGAGATCTAACCACTTGTTGTTGTCAGGAAGAAAACGATTTTTTATGTGAGTGAACACATGAAAATAAGTTTGTTTCAGCGTTCACTTCAATACCATCTTCCACAACAACAAAAAACATCAATAACAACAACCCTCATCCTTCTTATTAAGATTATAATGTGTTTTTCACTAGATCACTTCGTTAAAAGTTTCTTTATTAAGTAAGAGGTCTTGAGTTCAAGTATATTTTTTGATACTTTCTTGAAAACATTCATACATCCATTGTAAAGTTCATTTCACTTAATTTATAA
>CBVK0101524271.1:0-10523 GCA_900067695.1 Picea abies
GCTTCTATTAGGTCTTCTTACATTCGACTTATTCTTCCTTATTTCTAGGCCTTATTAATATTGACCTTTATTACATCATAATATATTATTCTACCTATGTGAGGGGTTAGGTCCCCAACATCCTCTTTGGTTTCCATAGTGATTCCATACAATCCTTTGCTCTGGAGAAGAAGAATAACTTTTGGTTTCCATTCAAAATAGTTGTATGGGGTTAGAATCATTATCGATGAAAGATTTTTTTCACCTTCTTGCAAGAACCTGTGCTATGATACCATGTGAAATTGGTGTAGAAACTGCACATAGAATCTAGCATGCAATAAGGAACAACAACTATTGCAAAGTTTTGAGATAAGAATATGAAGAAGTAATGAAGAGGATTGTATTCCGCAATGAATGAATGGAAAAACTAAATGTGATATAATCTACATGAAAAACTAGTGCACCATAGTAGTGATTCTATAGATGATGTGGACATGCACAAATAGAAACCTGAGTGAACTGCTACCTAGTCCTAGTTAATTGGCCATGCAGTCAACATTTAACTAGTTTATAAAACTGGAGTGGAGATAACCTCATGCATGTGCATGTTGTGTACTCTCCTAGCCTCATTCATATGAAGTGGGCCCTCATGGTGATGATTCTAAGGTGAGCATGCAACACTTGGTGATAATTCCAAGGTTTCCATGCAAGACTTGACTCCATTGGTCTAATTGTTGTACAATTGAGTAATGATTGAAGAAGAGGTGGTACCCTTGTTTAGGTGAAAATATATCAAACCATGGGAGACCAAGTGGCACCCTCAACATAGACTATAGAACTTAAGAAAATAAATATTGGGTGGTGTGCATTATCTCCAATAAGTGACGAGGGAATGCTAGTCAATCAAATTGTAAAATGAGCATTGAATTTTTTTGAAAATCACTTCTACTATAATGTATGATGTATTCATCATGGTCCCGACATTAAGAAAACCTTAAACAACCATCAATAGCATCACCTTGTTTCATAAGGATTGTAAATCTTTATAGGCACTGAGTAATTGAAAAAGGTTGAAAAGATAACTTCTCAAATCAAAGGGACTATTCGAACAAGATTCGTACATGTAGCAATGTTATCTCTTGCATACATTGAATCAAGTTGGTGTTTGAATGGACTACTATTGATGTTGGATTCAAGGTCAATAATTATTCCGATATTATAAAATGGAAATCCCTTAGAACCTCGGTGGACACAAAATAGAGGCTAGTATGGTGATGTAAAGAGAAGCCACAATGTTGTCACAATTGAAAAATGGAGAAATGCTCATTATAATGTTGTAAAAATAAGCAGTTTCAAGTTGAAGGTATGAAATGGGTGAGACCTCATACTTTATTTGTTCGTCTTAGTCATCATTATTTTTTTTATTAATTAATGTGAAACTTTATTTATGTATCTTATTTTATGGTGAATATTATTCAGTGACGAGCAAAGGTCATTTCATGCAATAAGTGTCGGCTACAAATGCTAAAAAATATCCACCTAGTGATGTAGTGTCATGAAAATATTTACAAAAATATTGAATGTAGACATATTTGATGTGACCTTGATCAATTTCAAATTAGTCAACCTATTTGTTATCCCTAAAATTTCATCTGCAAATGGTTACAGGAATCCAACATCTACAAACACCTATTAGTTCAATCATATCCCCAAAAATGCATTTCCAAAGGGCACAAACTATACAACTAGTTAAAAAATTAACATGCGCAAAAGCACTACAGGAAGTGCGCACACATGCGCAGGTTAGAAACGTCAGAAAAGCGCACATGCACCTGACGCGCGACTGTGTACGCAAAAATCCACGCACACTTGAGAATGTCGCATTTATGGTTCTTGTTGGACCCTCACCCACTTCTGATTCATATCCCAAGTCGATTTGACCCTCAAATCTGATATGAATCTGAGTGGGGGGCTATTCAAATACATAAGGGTGCCCTAAAGGGCCCCTTGTTTACACTCAAGACCGATTGGATAATGCCTCAAATATTTTATATAAAAAGAGGCCATGGGTGCACTATGAACTCAAGAATCTATTTTTGTTGTTATGTTGTCTCTATTCTCCTACAAGGAACCTCTTTCCTTCTTGGAGCATACTGACATCATTTCATTGAGCCATTCACCTCACCTCTTGAGGGAATGAGCTTTGGATTTCTTCACCATTCTTGAGGGAATGAGCTTTGGATTTCTTCACCATTTCCCTTCTAGTTTTCTATTTGTAAGAAGAGCTCTCACATAGGGGACTCAAGAGCCCTCCCTTGGAAGAAGAGGGGATCCATAAGTCCCCCTTTTTCTCTGGTGTTCACCCACTAATATAATCTCTCCATTGGTGGCATGAATATTGGTCAATTGTTTGATTAATTTTGGTTTTAATTTCCTTATGCATTGTAGTTTTGTTTCTTTAGTTGTTATTAGCTTAGTTGTTTATTTATCTCTTGTGCTTGATGTGTCTAACTCTTGCACTAACTTCTGTCATGTTCGGCTGACCCAATTAGACTTGTAAGTGTCCCTCTTTTGCTCATCCAAGTGGCCAAAATGATACAACAGATTGGGGACCATACTGGGGAAAGGTATCAATTTCCTCCCTATTTGGGTTGTTTGAGCACTTATTTTTAATCTATTTACCTTGCAGGGATCATAACTAGCCCAAGCCTACCTGCAAAGAGCTAAATTCAGAGTTGGAATAAGAGAATTTTATTTATAATTTTCTTCGCAAATGCGTATCAAAACGTGCACAGGTTTTTCAGCCCACGGGCACGTATTCAGAGCATCTGCACCAACAAAACTATGTTTCCCAATGCATTCTGTGCACAGTGCACCAACATGTCATTGTTTCTCTATGCATTGGCGCCACATGCGCCTCTGTCTACTCTGTGACCCGCGCATCTGACCAGAAATCCAACATTGTAAGGGTTTTTTGTGATATTGTGAAGGCCCGTAGCCTTCTAAGTATTGATTCTATGCAATTTGTAATATGCCCCACACTTAGATTCCCTCTCCACATGAAGGGTTAGTCAAAACATAGGCACTTAGGAGGTTAAAAACCATATTCTTCTCCTCTTTTGCTTTCATTTTGCCACATGGATGGCTTGTTTTGATTGTAATAGTTAAGTTGGAATCATTCACTATCACATATATAAACATTTGCATTGGGACCATAAATCAAACTTCAATCATTGAGTATGCTCTTCTCTCGCACCATAGAGCGATATTGAGAATAAAAAAAATGATTGAGGGAAGATTTCATCTCCCTTAAAAAAAAAAACTTTAGGAGAGGAAAAATCCCCCCTAGGGCCCCCCTTAGTTTCTTTTCAAAACATATTAAATTTGTAAGGGACCATACATGCCCACATGTTGCAAAGTTAGATAGTCTTTGAAGCTACTTTCTTAGTTTACATCACTAGGGGAGTTTAAAGATTATTGTAACAGGCCCATACATGCCCACATGCTTTCAATATAGGATAGTTTTTGAAGATTTCTTAGATTTAATCACATTAGGAAGTTTAAAGCATTAGTAAGGACCCATATGTCCACATGCTAGTTCTTTAGCAACTTTAAAATTCCGCAAGGTTGTACCAAGGCATATAGTAAGATAGGTAATCAAGACTTGTAAAGGACCACATGAATTCCACATGCTACAAGATGACACCTAACTTATTAAAAATTTGGCACATTTTATCACTTGCTCGCGCACAAATTCACTACTCACGCACATAATCTCATCTCAAATTGTGGAGGTTGAAGTAGGTTTCCTCTAGAAGGATTCTGAAACGTCCCACTTTTTCTTGAAGGAATTATCCACTCCCACTTAATTCAAACAAGATTGGTTCACACCCCCAATTTCTCAAACAAACCCATCTAATTTTCTTCTAAAAAATCACTAAGTTTTTCTACATAGGAGGTGACAAAAGAATTTTTTTAGTCTAGGTAGGATCTTGGGGATACGCATCCAAATAACTCCCCATTATCTGGTTCTCACATCTTCAAACACTAGAAGATGACAAATAGGGAACTTTAAAATCCTCCAAGTCAAGTGTTCCTACACCATAAGGCAAGGAGATACTTGTGAAGGGTTGAAGGCCGAGGTCCAGTTGCTCTATGCATCCCCCCTTGAGGCACCCACCTCTTGGAATGGATCTAGCCTGTGACCCATTTCTGAGGCCGAATATCTAAATGTCGCACTTTGACCAAGCTACCTAGTGGCCAAATTTTAGGACATCTACCCAGGTAGCAATTGTGGGCTGCAATTGCACCTTGATCATATTTTGTGTGGCTATTGAGAAATATCACTAGCTCTTTTTGGATATGCACCCTCTACCCCTCATTATAACTGATTGTTTCATCCTTCACTAGTTCCTCTTCCGGTGGCTTCAGACCCCACTATTGATTGGTATTGGAAGGTCCAATGTTACTTGAGAGGAAGGACGTTACATATTTTTAGGACACTAGAATTTGTTTTCTTTGTTCTCCCACATGGACAAAATCCACCTACCCACATGTATGCTTATTTTCAATTGATTTATGTATGATTTCCTTGTGATTACATATGATTGTGAGATATATTGTGAAGGTCCAAAATTATACAAAAAATCTTGTTCATTTTATTTCTCTCATCACCATTCGCACAAATTCACTTTATTAGTCAGACATCATAGGGGACTCACAGAATCCTCATTGTTCCAAATGCTTGTAGAACCTCCCTCCTCTTCTAGGAGGAGTTCCTAGTCTCACCAACTCATCGGCACAAACCTCTCACACCCCTGTGAGTGATACTATTTTGTGATCAACTTTACTTGGTTCCACTTTACTTGGGTCCACTTCCCAAGGTCAACCCTCCACTAGATATCCTTTACATGGAAGTGGGGGGGAAACTTCTTCCCAAAGGGGAAGTACAAATCCACCTAACCCCCATCACGGGTTAGGTACACAAACCACTCACACCATGGATGGAACTAATCCTCCACCGCCACTCCAGATGCCATACTTGGCTTCCCTCAACATACCAGATCTGAGTAAGCTCACCAACGATCCTATATTGAATGACCCCACATGGCCTACAATGTTGAACAAGCTACCTTTAGACATTCCCAAGTTTGAAGGAAAAGTGGGAGAAGATCCTTCCAACCATGTCATGACTTTCCACTTATGGTTCTCTTCAAACAACATCATGGATGAATCCATATTATTAAATCTATTTTAGCACACACTCACAGGCCTATCAGCCAAGTGGTATGTAGACGAAACATCAGGTTCCCATGTGACTTTTGAATCATTGGCCAAAACATTTTTTACCTTCTTTCAACTACAAATTCGCCACGAAAATGGTCTAGAATTTCTCTCTGAGTTTAAACAATCCTTATCCACACATATCACTGACCACATTCACGAATGGCATCGATGACGTAGTCTATGCAAAGAAGAAACCACCAAAGAATAATGCCTCCATTGGTTTCTCAGATTAGTCATCTCTCTCCTTGCCAAAGATGTGGCCTCCACCTTCCCCCAAACTGAAGAAGAATCCATCAGAAAGGCTCAATGGTACGACCTCATTTATGCACAGTCAGGATACTTATACACAGTACTACCTGACGCCCCGAGACCCGTACCATTCGGCCAAGACAAACCTAGGATGTCTCACTCAGTGAATGAATTGATTGGTACCACAACACACTACAATCTATACACCCAACCACCACCTATGTATGGTACACCCCAATATCCATCGATGTATGGAAGACCTCCTTATTTCCCTCCTCCCCCTTATCAACAACCATACCCGGTTGTTCCCCCCCACCCATGAGTGGACCTGTGATGCGCCCGACAGTTCAACCAAGTTCTAGTACCCCCTCTACCTCAGTTTACACCCTGAGCACTAGTGAAAGTGCTATGCCTTCCTATGTACCCTATGGATCAATGCCACAAAATAATCTGTATTTTCCATTTCCTGGCCCTCCACATCCCATGGCTCCACCACAAGGAAAACCACACGCTGGGGTTAACTTTATTCATCCCTATCCCATTCAACAATTTCAAAATTTTTAACAACTGAATACGTAAACTCCGGCCCATCAGTAGAATAATGCCAAAAAGAAAGGAAAAAAATGAAACAATAATAATTCAGGACCAGGGGGAAACAACCCCCAACAGAACCAACCTGTTGGGGGCAACCAGAATCAGGGGAACTAGAACCCCCAAGGGGGAAATAAAAACAAAAACCAAGGGAGGAACAACAACAACCTCCAGATGAACTTCCCTTGTGCCCTCTATGGTGAGCATGGTCATTATACTCACCATTGCCCCCAAATATTCGACTTCAAATGGATGAAAGATTCCATGAATGCGCCACGTCCTCCAGCGCCGCCTGCCCCTTAACAGGCCCCACAAAATTATTTGCAAAAACCACCCCCATCGGTGTTGAAAAACCCTATTCCAAATCAAGGAGTGATGAATACCCAGCAGTAAATACACCCTGCCCTGCCACATATGGGATAGTATCAAAACCCTAGGAATCTGACGGATCGCACTATCCTCCTCACTAGCAAAGAAGAAATTCTTCTACAAATGCGCAGTCGTCAATACAGCACACCCCCTGAATATACTCCCACCACTTCGGAAGAAGTTCCAGTTACAGTTGGAAAACCTTTGATGATTCCACACCCTAGCACTGAACCACCCCTTCATCTTCCTCGCATCCCATTATGACGAAATTTCAACAACCTTCGGGCTAGGGTGGCACACAATTATTGTCTGGTCGATGACTTGGTGTAATCTCCTGCAGCCATGTCAGTCTTGGAAGTCCTCCAAACCTATCCCACTCAATGAAAATCATTGCTTTCATCCTTGGGGGCAATCAACCTTATTGATTCTAGACTCATCACTTTTGATCTAGATTGTGGGGAACCCCGTCTCCCCACTTTGTTAGCTTTCTAGATAACATTCAAAATTCAGAACATCATAGTTCATCAATGCATCATTGATGAAGGTGCATCCACATGCATCATGTCCAAAACCATATGGCAGAAACTTGGCTCCCCCGAGCTAATACCATCCACCATCACTTTGAGAGATTATGATGAACGACCATCCTCTCTTGAAGGGCTCTTTCAAAATGTCCCCGTTGAACTCGGGATAAAAACCATACTTATATACATTGAGGTTATCGATGTCTCGCTTGATTACAACATCTTGTTTGAACGTAGATACATGTATGCTATGAAGGCTTTGGCCTCTTCTATGTTTCAAACGATGATGTTCCCCCACAACGGGAAGATCATCACCATTGACCAAGTTTCACATTACGAGCCCAACCCTCCCTCCAACATCAATAACATCCTACCCCTTTTCCACACTATATCTTATCCCTACCCACTCATAAAGATGGGCCCCATAATTTTCAAGGACCCATCCTTGCTAGGGACATACCATGGAGCACCATCGCTCATACATCCCTCAGCACAAGTGTGTGTCATATCTTCTGATGGAACAGAAAATGGAGATATCATTCCTCCCATCGAGGCTTCTTCACTCCATGACATCCCACTAGTCATAGAAATCCTACCTCAGGAACCCCCTGAGAACTCTACGACACCACTTACCACTGATTTCACCCTTCCCCAAGCGAAAATCCTGATTTTGGGAGACCGTCCCCCAAGCCATCACTCAAATACCCTTCTTCTACCCCCCACCGGGTGTATAATCTTTCCAGGTAGCCACAACACTTACCCTTCCTAACATGGTTCTTTCCATTCTGGTATGGCATCTACATCCACCCGCAATGGTCCCTCATCCACCCCTCCCTCCCCAAATAGAAGGAATCCTAATGCAGATTCTAGTACTAACTCCAACCGCACCACCCTCACCCCCACTTGCTAGCACCACCACTGCAGCTAGGGGTAGACGAAAGAATAAATATCCCACCACTCCACTTCCCCCCCACGTTCAGCCTCCTTGCACACTATGAGAGAAAGAAGGACACCCCACAAATACTTGTCCCTCTCTCCCTGAGTTACACAATATGATCCAACTCCCCTGAACGACCACATCGCTCATCGCCTCACCAAGCACACCTAGTACTACCACCACATCAACTACTATAGGTAACAAAGGGATACAAACCAAATTTCCATGTTCCATATGTTCATAGTATGGCCATTACACCCACCATTTCCCTACGCTACCTCAGTTTCGACAGACGCTAACCATAGTACACCAAAGCTTTCAGCAAGAATCCCCTCCATCCACGTCATCAAGTACTCATGTCACTGACATTCGTTATGTCACAACCTCAGTCAATGAATGGATGAGGTGAACTTTCTCTCTTTTTTAATCACTTGATCATTTCACATACCAATGTCCTCCGATCATTGAATACAGGCATCGTCAAATGGCCCTTATTCAAAATCCTTCAACCACCCCACTTCCAGTGATCCTAGTGATTACCCCTACTCCATCTGTAGATATTTTTCATATTATCTCTCTTGAGCCTGAGGCACTTCCAACTCCTCCATGGTTCATGGATAGCCTATATGAGGATTTACCCCCAAATCCCCCCAACTCTTTGGTTCATTTCCCCATAGAAATATTATGCCCAAACACAATTTTTAACCCACAACATCTCGACATTTGGTTGATGTCGAGCAAACCGTCACAACCTAGTTGCACCACCCCCTCTACATCTTCACCACCTGAAGACAATCACACGGTGACAGTCACAAATGTTACTTCCCTGGACCCCCTATATTCTCGCATTTTTCACTACAACAAAGATATCCTGGAAGAACTAACTACCCCCGATTTCCCATGGAATGTGCTTCATCACAGAGCTCTCTTTCTCTCACAAGAAGCCTTTGACCCTCCTAGCCAAGACTCCATATACGCAATTCAAACCAAGAATTTTATCCCATCAAGGCATATAGACTGGTTCAACAACCCTATCCCTGCCCCTGATGCTTTTGAATAAGGCAACATGGCCAACATTTCCCCCACTATCAAAATTGACATTTCCATTAAACCAGGAATCATAGAGGAAATCACCATTGGCGTTGCATGTTCCCCTAAATAACTCACATCTTAAAAATCTCTCTTCCAAGAATATCGGTACATTTTTGCCTGGTCATACACGGAGATGCCTAGCCTTGATCCTTCTATTTTCGAACATCGTATCGACACATGGCTTGATATTACCCCTGTACGTCAAAAGAAACTCTCATTGCACCCATCCAAAGTAGAGGCCTTCAAAGCCAAAATTGAAAAACTACGTGCTTTTGGGTTCATATACCCCATCGCATACACGTCATGGGTTTCCAACCTTATCCCTGTCAACAAAAAATAGGGCACCATTCGCGTCTGCACCGACTTTTGCAACCTTAACCATGCTTGTCCCGAAGACAACTTCCCTACGCCTTTTATCGACCAAATTATTGATGACTGTGTCGGTCATGAGGCCTTGTCTTTCATGGATGGATTCTATGGCTACAATCAAATACAGATCCACCCAATAGATCAATATAAAACCACATTTACTACCCCATGGGGTACTTTTGCGTATCCTGTCATGCCTTTTGGGCTCAAGAACACCAGTGCGATGTTCCAATGAACCATGACCTATGTTTTCCATGATCATGCTTGCATCATCCTTGCTTACTTGGACAACCTCACTGCTCGATCCAAGAAACAAACTCAACACCTCAATCACTTATGAGCTTTCTTTCAATGGTTTTTCCAGTATAACATCCGCTTGAAGCCCCTCAAATGTGTATTTTGCATCATTGTTGGATGCCTCCTTGGATTCAACATTTCCCAACACGGCATCACAATATACCCCCTCAAGGTCCAAGCCATCACATACATTCCACCACCTCGGAATTTATGCCAACTGCAGAGCCTACAAGGCCAAGCCAACTTTTTACGACACTTTGTCCCAGATTACGCCACTTGCGTGCACAGTTTCCTTCACCTACTGCGTCATGATATCCCATTTCGATGGGATGAACATGACCAAACCTCTTTTTATGATTTAAACTCAGTTCTCTCCAACACACCTTTGATTATTCCACCCGAATATGATTGTGATTATATCCTCTACTTGTCAACCTTAACCATATCAGTAGTAGAAGTTCTCATCCAATTAGGGGATGATGGTCACGAGCATGTAATTTACTACATCAGTAAAAACCTTTCAGGACCTCCCCTAAAGTACAATCATGAAGAGAAACTCACCCTTGTAGTTGTCCTCGCAGTCTAAAAACTATGTCATTACATCCTTCTTCGCACTACCAAAGTCGTGGCAAACTCCAACGGCAAATTTTCCCAATGGATCATCATCCTTCAGGAGTACGACCTACATTTTTCAACTCCCAAAAGAAAAAAAGCGCTCGTCCTCACCTAACTCATCGGTAATCAACGGCAAATTTTCCCAATGGATCATCATCCTTCAAGAGTACGACCTACATTTTTCAACTCCCAAAAGAAAAAAAGCGCTCGTCCTC
>CBVK0101524272.1:0-15160 GCA_900067695.1 Picea abies
ACATACATACATACATATATATATATATATATATATATATATATATATATATATATATATATATATATCAATCAATGTGCCATCAACATTTACAAAAAATAGTACAACATGTACATCGCCCATAGGCAGGTGACCCCCCCATCCCTATAGGTGAAAAATAGGTGTCACACTACCCTATACAAAAATGGGTTCGCAGGCCTATATAAATACAAAAACATCCAACCAATAGCACTCATGGTGCCTCTATAGCACCACCACCAAGTCCTCTATCTGGCAAAGGTGCCCCACTAGTTGGAGGTCCTCTAGGTCGAAGGGGCAGTCGCCTAGTCATAGTTGCTCTCGCTACAGCTGCTCTGCGGATTAGGGTCTGCAACTCCACTGAAAGGCCCACACACTGCTCCAAGACTCCCTCATCCTGAACCTGATTCCACATGCCCTCGGACACTCCCTGTAGCACCACCTCCAATTGGTAGAGGAAATCCTCAAAAACCCCACTAGCCTCTCCCTGCAGTGCATTCGACGGCCCTGCATTGGGGTCGTTGAATCTGCGTCTCCAGCCAGCTATCGCATCATCGGTTGGCCTCTCATCAACCTCGTCCCTCCAACATCTCTCTCCTACCCACGGATATCCCTGCGGTGGCCTCACAGGCCCCTGACGAGCCGACGCTCTAATCAACTCCACCTCTCGACCTCGCAGCCCCACATCTTCACATACAAAAAAAAACAATAGCATCAACATCCATACAACATATACTATACTATCAAAATCATGAGAAACATAAAATACATCAACATACCTCTATGGTCCCACACCTCTCTAGGAGGTAAAACCATATCCGAGTCTTGCTAGAAGTCCACCCCACTATATGGGAACTGTAGTATGATCTATCACATCTGACGCCACACATGTGCCATCTCGGCTATAAAATAATGGCCCCCCTCCCCACCCTCATGCCGTACCAAAATCGATGCCCATTGCATCAATCGTGGCTCCCATGCATCAGTCGCCTCCAATAAAACTCTAGGGTGCAACATGGGCACCCTCTCCAAGAACCATGCCACCAAGATCGACCCAAAGGAAAACTCACCTGAGTCGGAGGCTCGACACCGGTTGAGCTATCCCATCATCTTGGTGAGCAACATCAAGCCCCAGGAAAAATTCTCTCCACCCAATGCCCTCTGCATGATCCTTAGTTGACTACCACTGATCTGTTGAGTAGCTAAGGATCCATAGATCCTCATGATCATCGTAGTGACACAACGATGCACCAATGCATCCATCGCCCCAATCCATACAACCAAGCCTGACATAAAATCCTCCCTCGAACAGTACGTTCGGGACAACTTTGTCAAGTGTGCCTCCCCTGGCAACTGGGGCTCAGTAGGTAGAACCCTTTCTCGAAAAGGGATCTCGATCAAAAAATATACATCCTCCATCGCAGAGAATGTTAGATGCTCCCTCTCACACAATGAAGCACTGTAATTCAGTGCTCCACATAGAAATCAAAAACTGCAACAGATACTCCTCTACCTGTAACAGTGAGCAGTCGAAGAACTTTCGCAACCCACAGGCTGCCAAAGGTCCCCGCACACTCATATCATCATCCCTCACTGCCTCCCTAATGTGCACCCATTCCCTCTCCCTCTAGTGGACTGGCATCCTAAGCTAATAACCTACATTCACACAAACAACACTTGATTAGCCATCACAACTCATAGAATGAAAAAACTCAAAAAAGACAAGTTTTTCCAAACACCACCTAGCTTTGCCTCATGTGCATGACTATCATCCCTCAAAATCACGTACATATGCATGCCTTCTCTTTTCACAGCGGTGCATCAATGCGCAACTGACGAAGAAACAGAGGCGCACCAATGCGCCCCTGTATCACCCACAGGTGCGCACTCATGCGCACCTGTTCATTACATAGTTGTGCACTAGTGCGAAGTTGTACTGCGAATAGGCATGCATCCAATGTGAACCTGTTTTAACCACTCATGCGCCACCATGCATGGTTTTCCTCTCTACAGCTACGCACCCCAGCGCGGATATCCTTTGATTGCCCACGCACTAGGGGGGGCACCTTCACAAAATCCCACCGTATGACCATCTGTACAGCCCTGCCCAAAAAAGAAACACTAACTACTATACAGGAGGTTGAGATCACTAACCTGGCTTGAACTCACAGAATCTCCAAATATATTCTAAAAAACTCTCGTCAACTCACTTTGGCAGCAGGTACAAATGAGGTAGCAATGTGGGTCCTACAACTATATATAGTCCCTTTTGCCAAACTTCCATGCTCAATTACAGGAGCTCAGAGCATCCATTTTTTGATCTGTCTTCATCCATGGGATCAGGATCCCACCACCTACACAATCACCTTCCCTAGGTCACCATCCATCCTTGGCCCTAGGGGATCATTTTTCTCACATCATGCCCAGGTACACATGATCATGTTCAAAATTATCGAATAATGGTTATATGTTCTTTATCTTCATATATTGTTCATGTCATGTATTCAGTTTTCATGTGTGAAGGTAATTTGTTATCATGCTTCCACACATCCCCTTCAAGTATATGATCGACACTGGCATGTAATCATTCCCTCTGAATATCAATTGCATCTCCTAGTCACACCCTCCTAATTTTTCCTATAGGATCCTCACATCTGTCTCTCCATTACTATCACCTCTGCTACATTTCAGTACTATCAATCAGTAGCACTCTCTCCTACATGATTTGTCCCATTCATAGTCCCCTTTGGCACTTTGAAAATCATGATGCTTTCACCCCCTATGGATGGGAGTCTCTTTAGTCTTACACATACTCAAGAATCAACCACATACTCCTTCACCTCATTTTTCTAGCTTTCCCCATGGACTCCCAGGACATCTCCTTACGGTTCTAATTTGACTGCACCACTACAGTATCATTAACCTTCCACTTTCATCCAAAATCAGTTTTCCCATTTGCAAATTTCCCTCAATTCATTTACCTCATACAGAAACCCACCCATGGGGCCCCCACCCTCCTCCAATTCTCCATACAACTTTCTCCCTCATGGGCCAATCCATATTGCACTGGGGCACCTGTTTTTGTATATGTACACTTATCCCACCTTATTCTTTATTTATTTGATAATTGTACAAAGTCTTTGTTTCCAACATTTACATATCTTTTTGTTGTCGCCTTTAGTGACCTTATTTTCCGACAAAGCAACCCATGTCACCCTTGGTTGGGTCATTCCTTACCTCCTACCCTTTTTGACATCGTCCATAAACCCCGAGTATCCCATAGTCCATATACCTTTTATCTCTGAGTTTTTGCACTTTGTCATGCCTCTGGCACAATTTAACCCATGTATAGTCGACCCCCTGACGCTAGACTTAGTTTCACGGTTGCTGCCACTTATACTTCACATATATCCCCAACCAAGGGTAGTCTTGAGTCCCACCACCTCTTGAATTCTTCCATGTTCTCATCAGTTTCTGATGCCATCCAATGGATTTCATGAATCCCATTTCTTCTTGGAGTCGTGTCTCCCTTTCTGTTGACATCAACACAGTTTCCATAAGGGCGACAATATCTTGACTCACATTACCTTGACAATGAGGAGTATCGGATGACACAGAGAGAACCATCATTACTCTCTGTTGTCATTGACCGCCATAACATTCAACATCAACACAATCTCATGTTACGGTGGGTCTTACTTTGTGACTATTGCATTTGTTTTATACTAGCCGAAGACCTTTGAAATGTTTTGGGCCATCAATGCCTACGAGTCATCAACACTTCTTACTAGTGTCATCACCTCTTTTCAAAGTATTTTCACCATCATAATTGTCATCTGCCATTACCAAACCGCCCCGGAGGCCACTGTAGTTATCTACATCATCATACAGCTTTAGTTACTATCTTACACATTTGAGTTACAGGACATGAGCATGGGGCATGCTCGCCTCATTTGTATATAGTTTTTATTATTTTTACACACCTGGAGAAAGGCTTGGGTCCCATAGTTTCCCCTCTCCTTCCAACAGATCTCTCTTGCAGTTCCTCTCCACGCTCTTTCTTACAATGGTACCCTCAGTAGAAGAAACATTGATGTATTTCAACTATACGTATTCTCCTAACCTCATACATCAGGGGGCATCTGTTATCCATGAAATTTCGTTCACAAATGGTTACAAGAATCAACCATCTCCAAACACTTATTAGTTCATTCGTATCTCCAAAAATGCATTTCCAAAGGGCACAAACTATACAACTGGTTAAAAAATTAACATGCATAGAAGAACTACAGGAAGCGCGTGCACATGCGCAGGTCAGAAACATCAGAAAAGCGCACATGTGCTCGATGTACGAATGTGTATGCAAAAATCCACGCACACCTGAGAATGTTGCATTTATGGTTCTTGTCGGCCCCTCACCAAATTCTGGTTCATCTCCCAAGTTGATTTGACCCTCAAATCTGAGCTTAATCCGAGTGGGGGGGTAGTCAAAGACCTAAGGGTGCCCTAAAGGGCCCCTTGTTCACACTCAAGACCGGTTGGATAATGCCTCAAAGATTTGCTATAAAAAGAGGCCATGGGTGCACTATGAACTCAAGAATCTATTTTTATTATTATGTTCCCTCTATTCTCCTACAAGGAACCTCTTTCCTTCTTGGATCATAATAGCATCATTTCATTGAGCCATTCACCTCACCTCTTGAGGGAATGAGCTTTGGATTTCTTCACCATTTCCCTTCTAGTTTTCTATTTGTAAGAAGAGTTCTCACATAGGGGACTCAATAGCCCTCCCTTGGAAGAAGAGGGGATCCATAAGTCCCCCTTTTCCTTTCGTGTTCGCCCACTAATATAATATCTCCATTGGTGGCATGAATATTTGTCAATTGTTTGATTAATTTTAGTTCTAATTTCCTTATGCATTGTAGTTTTGTTTCTTTAGTTGTTTATTTATCTCTTGTGCTTGATGTGTCTAACTCTTGCACTAACGTTTTTCATGTTTTGGACTTTCAAGTGTCCCTCTTTTTCTCATCCAAGAGGTGAAAAGGATACAACACTATTCTTTGTAGATAATGTTTTATTATTGGTCTTTCCAAAGGTCGGAAACTATTGGAATGAGTTATTTGTTGACTTGCAATTAGTTATGCCTTTAATTTTAAATTTCTTTTGGTTTCCAATGTTTAACATAAGAAAATGAAAATAATACTTATTATAAGAATTAAAATAAACCAATTTTTTTTTTACATAATATTCGATGTCAAATTTGAGGTCTTATTGCTGGGGTGGCTATGATATTGTTGGTAATATCACTTACATAAAATCGTTACCCAGTGCAAGTTTGAGGTCTTATTTCCTGAGTGGATGGGATATTGTTGGTAATATCACTTGCATTAAATCATTACCCGGTGTTTTCACTGTAATACCCGTGTTTCCCCCATCTTGTAAATATAACTATAACTTTCCAAAAGACTATGGGAAAATTGAATATGTGTGTGTGATGGGTTGATGAACATTTTTGTTATAAAAGGTAATGTATGTATTTTTGTTATTAATTAAATGTGTATAGTGTTGCATAACTGTTGAGAGGGGGGTTTTCCAAGATAGACCATGATGTTATAAGATAAAGGGTGTGGGGAACTAGAAATGGTTGAGATGACCCCCACCAAACCAGTACCTTACCGGAATTAATTTCTCAGACCCAGAATAGTCCTCTGACCTAGAAATGAATTTCCAGTTAGGCTCGTAGTTGAAAAATCACTCCTCAAGAGTTAATGAGGAGATGGGGTAGGGTAACCATATAAAAGGATTCCAGACCTAACAATGAGCTGAGGATTCAGACCCACGCAACCTTGCTGAGGAAGAAAAGAAAGCAAGTTATTTCATGGGTAGAGGTGATCTGCGAAGAAGAAGAGTGGAGAGGCCAATCTAAAGAAGAGGGAAGATCTCTTGCAACTCTCTAGTTCGATGGAGAACTGAGAAACAAGCTCATTCTGGGTGAAAGAAGATGTTGGCATCATTTTCAGTCCAAGATGATAAACGGGGTTGACGAGTGGTTGTGGAAGTACTCGTTGTCGACCCCCTTGCTTGGTACAGAGAAAATTGGTTGCGGAGATCCTATCGGAGGAGCAGAGTAACCTTTGTCCCTGACTGTCGCTAAGAAAGAAGAAAGAGTCTCTCTCAGAGCATCCTTGTCTAGCTAGGGGGTGGTGAGTGGTAAATCCGTTAAGGAGTGGTTGTGCATATGGTTAGTTGGAAACAGGCACCCCTTTCAGCAGTCGCTTCACGATTCTAGTTTTTTTTTTTTTTTCTAATAAGTATTTTCATACTCTGTATACTGGAATGGAATTGATGTTTGTATATACATTTTTATGATTAAAAACTATATTGAATGATTAAGGTAGAAATGTTATTGTTTCTCTGTGAACCCATGATTTTGAATGGTCTTCTAGTTTCCTCGGCTTAGCATCTAGAGAGTTATGGGACGTGGAATTGCAAGAGAGTCAGGGTAGACTTAACTAGAATAAC
The DNA here is from genome assembly GCA_900067695.1 of Picea abies. NCBI lineage: Eukaryota > Viridiplantae > Streptophyta > Pinopsida > Pinales > Pinaceae > Picea > Picea abies. Next base: position 6,541 of record CBVK0101524272.1, read on the forward strand.
TAAGTCTTTCTGACCACTCAAATTTACCTTCGCATGTCACTATGTTCGAATTATGTGGAAGGAGGGAACCTCCTCTAAACTCTTCACCAGTGTGACCGAGGGCTTATGTCCATGATTCTAACCAAATTGTGACTAAGTGTTGAGAATGTAGCCTTGAGGCTTGTCCAATATTTCATATGACCAAGGTTTGGGAAACCTGCGCTAGGCCCGAAAGGAGCTAAGATTTCTAGCTTTGAAACTTCAGGAGTTCGGAGCTATGGGGTGTTATGGCCTTACCACATCCAAACCAGCCAAAAGAAACATGTTTCTATGGTCACCCACGAGGTCAACCGACATATGACGGTGACCCTAACCGTGATAGATGGACCCATCCCACCATTAAACCTTGACCCACTCATCAATCGCGAAGTAATGCGAGCCACAAATCCAAGGGTATCTGGGAGTCTCCCTGGTCATGGGATCCATGCCGAGGTCAGTCTGATGTTGACTACATTGGGAGAATAGAGGTGTTATAGCACCAAATTCCATGAACGTCGAAGCAACAAATTTTTGTGAGTCGTGGATCTGGGGAGTCCATTGACAACCCCTCTGAACCATACGATCAACTAGCGGAGGGAATCACATACAACAATTCGGCGAAGTCTTACTTTGGAAGAGTGGAGCTATCATAACACCACAAATCCTAAATGTCGGAGCTGAAAATTAACGAGAACTGTATATCTAGAGTCTCTTTGGGATCCTTCATGGCGGTTGGATCCACATTGTGGTCAGTCCAACATTGACCACTCCGGAAGAAAGGGGGTGGTAAGTGGGCGAAAACCTCTGAGCACCGAACTCACAAAGTCTTGTGAGCCATAGATTTGAGGATGTTGTGGTGTCATTCCCGAACATTAGATCTAGGATGTGGTCAGCCCAACACTGACCACTTCAGGAGCAAGGAGGAAGTCACACATCGAATTCCCCGAATGTCGAGGTTACAAAGTAACGAAGGCCGTAAATTAATGGGTCTACATGGACGCTTCTCAACCATTAGATCTAAGGGTGTCAAAAAGATATTAGTCCAGAGTGACGTGGCACACTGACATCACCTAGGGTGACATGGACCCATGCTTGATGTGCCATGTGTCACCTAGATTAGTATGTTTCGTAGATCCTATGTGCCTATTGAAATGTGACATGTGTCACCCACTAAAGGGGCCACGTGTCATATTTGTCTTTCCACATGTCATCCCCATGGAATGCATTTTCTTGGTCCATTTGGTAGGTGTAGTACTCGAGACCCACCTTTCCTTGCCTCCACGAGTAGTATGCCAACACGTGTAAGGGTGGGCACTTCGAGAGTTCAGGAGTCCAAGACTTCGAGACTTCGGATGTTTGGGATGCAGTGTTGTGGATAAACCGAAAGGCACAAAGGTAGGAGCTACGTGGAGAGATTTCAGGCTCCTTCGAGAGTTTGGAAATTCAGGATTCCAGAGGAAATGCGTGCATAAAGGAAAAGGGGCGTTCAACGTAGAAGCATCGAACGCTGAAACCCCCGTCTAACTTATGTGTTAAACAATTGTGAAGTTTCGTTGTCAAATTAGATGATGGATGGAATTCCACCATGGATGTGGGAACTTTGGGATGGTATGAGTGAGATGGGCCCACGTGGGTGCCACGTGGCCCTTGACCAACAACGCCTGAAGAGCTTTGGGAGGTCATAACCTGCAATCCAAAGCTTGGATTTGAGCTTACTAGAAGTCGTTGGAAAGTCATGATTGAGTAGAAGAGGATGAAAACCCGAGAAAGAATATTTGAGATGATTAAATCAAGTAAAATTTGTATGCCCGGTCCCTAGAAAGGGTACTTAGGGGTTGGGTGTGTTACAAATTGGTATCAGAGTAGGAAACAACACTTGGCCTACTTGGGCTCATGAACGAGTCACATGAAAATTTTGTTAGGGATCCTTTAAGGGAAGAACTCTATCTTACCCCATTCGTGAGAGGCTTATTTAAACCTCTACTTAACAGAGGAATGAAACTTTATGTTGTTGTATATGTTTTGAAAACTCTGAACTGTGTGTTGTTCATAAACTAGTAAAGGATTAACCAACAAAAAAAAATGTATTATCAACACTCAAGTAGTCAGTGGACAACAAGAAAACTACAGTGTAAGGGATGTTGACAAACCATGAGTTGGGGGAAATCTCCTACAATATAGAGGAGGAATCTGATGAGAGGAGGGCGGTGGAAACCCCTCCAAATTTGGCTAAAACTGTAAGAAGCCTCATGGCAGAATCACAGAGTTGTAAGGCTAGCAATGAAAGGATAATAAAAGAGAAGGAAAAGGAAATTGAAATTAATACAGTCCTATTGAAAATATTATCAGATATACAAAGGCAATTGCAACATGGACTAGCAGCCAGTCATGTGGACAAACATCATACTAAGAAAACTCAGAGTCCACCTAAGATTCAAAATAATGGTCCTGAAAGTGGCCACACAAGCAGAAGTGTTACACGTCAAAATTGCTCAGCTGGATAAGTGTCGCATTATCCCTCTCAATTGTCATAAGTGTCGCATCAACTTTCGCAAGTGTCGCAAGTTGGTCACTAGTGTCACAAAGGATGTTCAGACATACTATCATGATAACGACACTAAGGAGACATGTATAACATCTCACATGATTGATTTGAAGGAGGATAACTGATCTACTAAAGTCAAACAACCTTTTGCCATCTGAAAGCACCCAAAAAATTGAGTTTTGGAGAGGAGCGCTCCCCCTTACACTATCTCGGAGCGCTGGCGCTCCCCCATGCACTGTCAGGGAGCGTTATAACGCTCCCCTAGCCCTTTTGAGGGAGCTCTATAGATCTTGAGGGAGCTGGCGCCCCCTAAAGCTTACCAGGGAGCGCTACAGTGCTCTGATGGCCCTTTTGAAGGAGCGCTACCTATCCTGGGTGGTTGTTAAGCTGTTGAGATGAATGGGGGAAGCTTCTTTTCATTCTTGGAAGGAAGTTGGATTCGAATCCCTAGTCCAGCCATGATCCTAGGGCAGATCCTCAACTGAAGGAGGAAAATCCTCACCTTCCCCAAGGATATCTCAAGATGGTTGAGCCTCTCCAAGGCTATATAAGCAATCTTTCTAATGGTGAAGGGAGATTGCAAAGAGAGAATCATACCAAACTTATGATCTCATGAGTGGTATGAGAAGACTAAAAATGCAGAATTACACCAAACTTATGATCTCATAAGTGGTGGAGGGAGAATTGAATATGTAAAACTTATGATCTTGGAGAAAACTTGCAGTCAGCCAAAGGAGATTTATCAGTGAAGCTGCTGTTATCTAGGTTGTGGATCTTTCAGGCAAGGGTTAGACGAAGAGGACTTGACGAAGCTCTCGCATTCGCATCTACGATTGTAAGTACTACTATCGTTATTCTCATTAATATGACATGCTTGGCCTGTTTCTTTCTAGTTTGTGTCTGATGTTACACGAACTTATCATTTAATGGTAGATCTGTTTTCAAGCTAATATCAATAGAGTAGGAAGTAGTTGTATCTTGTTTTTCCCACAGGACTCAGTGAGAAGCAAAAGATTGGAGTGCAACTCGGAGTGTGCAGGGACAAACATCGATAAAAAGGTACTTCTATCATCCTTCCTTCTCATGTGTTAGTTTAGATAGATTTGAGAGAAATTCAGTGTCCACGTTAAGCACTTTTCTATCTAGGGTTAAGGTCAAGCCCTAGAGGTCGATCTACTTGTCCGCAGGTAGATTTTCCTACAACAAGAAGCACCTCAAAGAAGGCCCAACATGGATTCAAGAGACACTCATCGAGAGAATCCTTTGGTGAGGAAACTGACAACTCCAAGGGATATTCTAGTAGAAAAACTAGTTCACATTCCTAGATGAGAGGAAAAAAGAGGAAACATTCCAAAAGCCATGACCCTGAAGAGTTCAAGAAATCCAAACCACCCACCTTCGATGGAGATATTAAGAAGGGGGAAGAAGTGGAAATTTGGTTGCTTGGCTTGAAGAAGTATTTCAGAGTCCATGACTACTCTGAAAACATAAAGGCTCGAATAACCATTTTCAACCTAAATGGAAAGGCCTCCATTTGGTGGGAGGACCTTAGGAATGTGAAAGGAATCCATGAGAAGGACTTGTCATGGAAAAAATTTGATACATACTTCAAGAATAAGTATCTGTCAAAAAATACTTTGATGGGAAGACCAGGGAGTTCTATGAACTCAAGTTAGGACAACTCACAATAGATGAATATATCAACAAATTTCTTGAGCTAATAAGGTATCTACCCTACATAAAGGATGAAAAATTAAATATGCAACGATTTATTAGTGGATTACCTCAGTCCTTCCGAGACATAATTGAGTTTGATGAGACAAAGACTTTAGAAGACACTATCCGGAAGGCAAGGTATTTCTATGAGAAATTCAAGAATAAGACATAACCTCATGAGGACTAGAAGAAGAAAAGTAATTCGGGATTCAAGAAGAAGGGGTTCAAAACATCAAGATTTAAGAACCATGGGAAGGCTTCTAAGATGAGTCTTCCTACTAAAAGTGTATATCAACAAAATTTCCCATCTCAGAGTGGGAATAAACCCTTTGGACCATCCTTAGGTAAGATTGATGACACAAAGAGAGAACCCTTGAAAGATTGGGCTTGCGGAGAAGAACATATGCTGAGAGACTATCCACATAGGAAACAAAACAATAGGAGGACCTACAACATCCAAGAAGCTACCACAGTCAATGATGTGGCTAGGATCATGCCACAGATTTATGCATCCTGGGATAATAGACAAGTTGACCTCCAAGATTTAGTGGTGAAGATGGAAGGTATGATTTACAACCATCTAGTTTCCTTTTTAATTGACCCTGGTTCTAATTAGAGTTATGTTTCCCCTCAAACTATTGAGAAATGTATATTGAAACACATTAAACATGTTAAATCATGGCTGGTACAACTAGCCACTGGAACCAAAAGAAAAGTAATAGAGGTCATGCCAGCATGCCAATTCATTATGAATGGATTACCCACCCAAGCAACCCTAAACATGCTCCCCTTAGGATCATATGACCTATTGATTATTGTGGACTGGTTGGCTACCCATAAAACCAAGTTGGACTGTTAGAATAAAAATTTGGAGTGTGAAGATGAAGAAGGGAGAAAGGTAACCCTACAAGGGATTCAAAATCTTGTCTCAGTGAGACAAATATCATCCCTTCAAGTGAAGAAGTGTTGCAGAAGAGGATGCCCTTTATATGAAATACAAGTGTTGGACCATGTTGAGAACAATAAACCTGGCCTAGAGGACCATCCCATATTAAGAGATTATAGAGATGTGTTTCCAGAAGAGGTACCAGGTCTACCTCCAAGAAGAGATATTGACTTTTCAATAGAACTTGCACCAAGAGCGGTGCCAGTGTCTAGAACACCATATAGAATGAGTACACCAAAGATAATTGAGCTCAAACTACAACTAAAGGAGATGATGGACGAAGGATACATTTGGCCTAGTGTGTCTCCATGGGGAGCACCAGCCTTGTTTTTGAAAATGAAGGATGGCACACTTAGGTTGTGCATAGACTATAGGAAACTCAATAAGATGACCATTAAGAACAAGTATCCCTTGCCAAGGATTGATGACTTGTTTCACCAATTAAGGGGTGCTAGAATTTTCCCCAAGATTGACTTGAGGTATGGATACCATCAAGTCCAAATTAAGGATGAATACATCCACAAAACAACCTTTAGGACAAGATATGGTCACTATGAATTTGTGGTGGTTCCTTTTGGACTAACCAATGCACCAACCACTTTTATGTTCTTAATGAATAATGTACTTAGTAATTTCTTAGAAATATTTGTATTGGTTTTCATTGATGATATCCTAATATATTCCAAGAATAGGGAAGAGCATGAAGAACATCTCAAGCTAGTGCTTCAAGTACTGAGAGAACATCAACTCTATGTTAAGTTTAGTAAGTGTGTTTTTTCCAGAAACAAGTCCATTACTCAGGCCATGTTATTTCTGAAGAAGGAGTGGCAGTTGATACTGACAAGATAAAACCCATCATGGATTGGCCTACCCCAAATAATGTATCTAATATCATATCCTTTATGGGCCTAGAAGGATACTATAGGAGGTTCATAAAATGATTTTCCAATATTGGTTGTCCAATCACCTCCCTTAAGAAAAAAGGAGTTAAATTATTTTGGACATCAGAATGTGAAGGGAGATTCCAAGAGATGAAATGCCTTCTAACCAATGCACATGTGCTGAAAATTGCAAACCCAAATAAGGACTTCCTTGTGTGTACAAATGCCTGCAAGGAAGGGATCGGAGGAGTCCTTATGCAAGAAGGACATGTAATTTTCTATGAATTCATAAAATTGAATGAGAATGCAATCAATTATGTGACCTGCGATATATAATTGGCTACCATAGTACATCCCTTGAAAATGTGGAGGCATTACCTCCTAGGTAGATATTTGTGCTTATGACAAACCATAGTGGGTTGAGATACATGTTGGATAAACCAAAATTGAATGCTAGACAAGCTAGATGGATGGCTCTCCTTAGTGAGTTTGATTTTGAAATATGAAAGGGTGGATGATGCCCTTACTAGAAGTATGAAAGTGATTCACTTGGCAGTTGTTAGAACCTATGAAATGGATGTAAGGGAAAGAGTCAAAAGTGCACAGAAACAGATGCATTTTTCAAGACTATAAAATCATACTTAGAACAAGAGCCCATAGGGATGAAGTATGACGGTTATCAATTGATGAAGGATGTCCTGCTAACTTACAAATGTAGGTTGTATATTCCAAATTGTGATGACTTGAAGAGGTTCATAATGGATGAACTACACAAAAGACCATATACTGGTCATCCTGGTTATCATAAGATAATCATAGCCACTAGGAGACTATTTTATTAGCCCAGACTGAAGAAAGACATAGTTGATTACTTAGCCAAATGTCTAGAATGTCAACAGGTTAAGGAAGAACACCGAAATCTAGCACTGTTGTTGCATCCCCTACCAATCCCATAATGCAAATGGGAAACCATATCCATGGATTTCATCACAGGGTTACTAAACTCAACCAAACAGAATGATGTCATCATGGTAGTGGTGGAAAAACTGAGCAAGGATGCTCACTTCATTCCCATCAAGTCAACTTGCAAGGCAATATATATTGCAAGTATTTTCATGAAAGAAATATTTAGATTGCATGGCATACCTAAGGAAATCATATCTGACAGAGATACAAAATTTACTTCAAAGTTTTGGAAATCTTTGTTTGTTGGTTTTGAAACTAAATTGCTATTTAGTAAAACCTATCACCCTCAAACTTATGGGAAGACATAGAGGGTAAACCAAGTGTTAGAGGACATGTTAAGGATGCACGTAATGGATCAGCCTAAGAAGTGGGAAGAATACCTACCACTGGTATAGTTTTCCTACAACAATGGCTATCAAGAGTCATTAAAGATGAGACCTTTTGAGGCCCTCTATGGTAGACAGTGAAAGATTCCAATCAGCTAGGATAACCTAGTAGATAGAATTACAATCAGGCCAGATATGATGAAAGAGATGGAAAAACAAATAATTAATATAAAACAACATCTAAAAATTAATTCAGGATAGACAGAAAATCTATGCAGACAGAAAAATGACTCCTAGAAAGTTCAAAGAAAGGGATCATGTGTATCTCCAAGTTAGACCCAGGAAAAAATCCTTGAGAATGGGAGCCTATGCCAAGCTAGCACCTCGGTATTGTGGACCTTTGTAAATTTTGGATAGAGTGGGACATGTAGCATATATACCATCACTCCCTCCCTCCCATAGTGAAGGTGCATAATGTTATCCATGTTTTGTTGTTGAAGAAATGTGTACATGATTCTGATCATATAATTGACTGGTTTTTTATTCATGTGGAACCAAAGGGAGAATTCCTGCTAGAACCACAATGCATAATAGACAAGAAGGAAACCCCACTCAAGAACAAAACCATTTCACAAATCAAGGTGTAGTGGAAACACTTTGGCTCAGATGAAGCTACATGGGAAATGGAGGATGCCATGAAACAAGCATACCCATTTTTGTTTACTTCTATAAATATAGAGCACATAGAAACGTAGAACATCGAGGATAATGATCCTTAAAGGGGAGGGGATTGTAATACCCTTTTTTCCCCCATCTTGTAAATATAACTATAACTTGCCAAAAGAATATGGGAAAACTAAATATGTGTGTGTGATGGATTGATGAACCTTTTTGTTATAAAAGGTAAGTATGCATTTTTGTTATTAATTAAATATGGATAGTGTTGCATAACTGATGAGAGGGGGGTTTGCCAAGATAGACCATGATGCTATGAGAGAGAGGGTGTGGGGAACCAAAAATTGTTGAGATGACCCTGACCAAACCAATACCTTACTGGAATTAATTTCTCAGACCCAAAATAGTCCTCTGACACAGAAATGAATTACCATTTAGGCATGGATGATTTTAAGGATGGAAATTTATTTTTAAATGTAGAAACCTTGGCGAACCTTACTAATCCTTCATATGTCAACTATAAATGATTGGCGATATTTTTGTAAAA
>CBVK0101524296.1:0-42668 GCA_900067695.1 Picea abies
CTTCCGATCTCACATATTTTGTAAAGAAAAATTCTCAGCTGAAAGTCTTTTTGAAAATTGTTGTGATATATTTGAGAAGCATATTCAGCATAAAGCAAATTTTTCTTCTGATGGTAAGGACGAAAATTATGTTGTTGAGGAAGATCATCAAGATTCAAGGTAAGGACGAAAATTATGTTGTTGAGGAAGATCATCAAGATTCAATTGATGACAGGGACAAAGATTGCATAGTATTAGACACATTTGATCTCATCTCTGATGCACATGTTGTTTTTTATTTGAATGAAAAAGTTCATGTTTATGATGTGTCTAAAGAACAAGTATTTCCTCAACATATTGTTGATAAATCTAATACACATAACAATATTGATGAAGGTTATGAACAGCCTGTTATATTTATGGTGACAGAAGATGAGCAACAGATTTATGAAAACAGCCAACACATTAGTCATGAACAGTTGGAACCAATATATGGTAGTATTGAGAAGCAAGAAGAGGTAACCATTTTCAGTTATCAATCTACTTAATTCTATGATCCGGTAGCCATTTATATGGAGTTATGTTTCTCAGAAGATTTCAGCCTTGCTATTTTTGGAATTAAATCAGAAGATGGTTGTAGGTATGTGTTACAAATTAAAATTCGGTTACACATAAAGAATTCTTCTCTGATTTCTATCTACATTGAAAGATCTTTGGTAAATGGTTTGATATTATCATGGCTTCATTGGAATATGATGTCACATGATGAGCCAGTTTTTACTGGTTAGAAGTAGGAATAAATAGAAGAATAAGCTCATCATCAAGTATGGGATAATTTTCAGTCTGTTAATTTACAGCAGAAAATTTGGCTTCAGTTTTGAAATAAAGACTCCATGCCCCATGTATATAAGGCACTATTGGCAGGGGTAGTTTGGCTTCAAATGAGGAGCAGATTTGCAGAAGTTTGGGCCAGATTTGAATGATATTGAATGACTCCACAAGCCCAATGGACTAGGCATAGCAAAATTGTGGATGCTTGTAGAGTTGAAGATTTGCAAGGTCAAGTTGCACAGATGGATAGAACAGAAAGGCACAGTGGTCTACTTGTTCTTGATACCTCACAAGGAGAGAATCATCCCCAGAAGGAGTGAGTGTTAGTCTCTAATTCTTCTTTTGATTTAGTGAGAAACTCTAATCCTAAACCCTCTCTACCTGCACTTCATTATTTGCTTTCGTTTAATTTTAATCTTTGTTTTCAGCTTGTTATGGTTTGCATTTTAGTTTTTTGGATAATTTCTTTAAGTTTGGACTTTTAAAACATGGTTTTGAATGATGTGTCACGTCATATGTCTATTTGAACTTTACAAATTCAAATTATGCTAAGCCATTAAAAGCGCTATTGGAATAACATTATTCACGTAGCGCAAATATAATCATGTCTTAATATGCACCCGCCACCCAAATTTTATTATGATTACCCAGATCGAGGACTAAGAGTTTGCATGTGTCCCACGATGGCTCTCGAATCATTTAATGATTCAAACCTTTACATGATCGGACTTCTCTGTACTCGCAAAAGACTCTTTTCAAACCGTTCCATTCCCAAGGATTATGATTTGAAACAGTCACTCATTGTTATGTTTTTGTTGAATTTTAAGCGCGGATGTGTTCTCAGGAGAATGGTTATACATTAACCGATTGCAGGTAGCATATTCATAATCCAAGCAGTGTCTGTTGTAGCAGCGTGTTTCGATGGTGCCTAAGAGAAGTGGACAAGTGGTCAAATTAGAACCCGAGGGTGCTGAACTCCTTGAATCTTATCTTCAGATGGCTCAAAGGTTCAGAGATGTTGGTTGTTTCAAATTCCTTAACAATTTCCAAGGTCACGACGAATAGGTCTCTATGGATTTTGCACTGAACTTTGATGGTTACGAAGTGGAGATCAGGAAGCTGCTGAAGCTAGTGACAGAACAGACAATTGCCAAAGCTTGCAAATTGGTGGTTGGAGGAGAATGATAGTGGAAGAAGGAGCATGTGGTTACATAATTTGTTAATCAATTCTTGCTTCCAGATAATAAAAATCCAAATTGGAGAAAGGGAGTTCCTCACAGCTGGATCAGACCAGAATGACACACTACTTTGATCATTATCCATAGGTATATCACCTGCAAAGGTAGATTCTCACTAATCTATATCTACCACATTAGGTTATTAACGCATCTAAATGGCGATTATTCTTTAAATTTGCCTTACTTTCTACTCAAAATCTTGACAAAGATGGCAAAAAGAGTGCAGTCACTCTCCTCCAATGCAAAGAGCAGCCTGTTTCATCAAGTCTTAATTAAGACTTTAGTTGTGTCTTCTTTGAGAGAAATATAGAAACCCTGGAGCTGGCTCATGCAATCTTTAAACCCTAACCCATAGTCCAGCAAATAGAAGAAAGGAAAAAGGAATGTCACACAGAAACAAAATATTTCAATTGATGAAACCCCTATCAAAGAAGAAATGCCTGTTGTCAAGGTGACAAGGAATAGCAGAGGTAAAAGACCAAAGTTGGATCCAGAAATAGAAATGTTTTCTAAGGAAGATGTTAAAGGGGAAGAAGATTCAGATGAAGATTTTGATATTCAAACTACAACCAAGCATGAACTACCATCCACCAATAAAAGGGGTGTTGCAGTCAAAAGGACAAAGAATAAAGGTGTTCCCGTGTCTCAAAACCCTAGAAGCAATTCTACTAGGGTTACCAACAAATACAGATTGATGTCCAAAGCCATGTTCAATCCCTCAATCAAAGAAGAAAACATCATAGTTATAGAAGATCACTCTGAAGATGTTGAAGCAGGTACTAGGAAAATATAAAAAGACCTCCATTGCATAAGAAACCAGCAAAAAGAGGTAAACAAATTGTGTCATCATCTACAGGACCTGTCACAAGAGCTACAACCAGATTGGCAAAAGCTAATGAAATTGCTAAAGGTATCAGTGAAATCCTTGAAAATAATAAGGGTTACCTTATAGATTCATATCACATATCAGATATGCCAGAATCCATGGATTCAACAAGTTCTGATGAAGAACACAACTCAGAATTGGTTTCTAAATACCAAGTTAAATTGAGAGAACCCAAGGTTGCCATAAATCTGAATGAGCCTGCACCTTTTGAAGAGTTCCCTGAATTCAAGGTCAAAGTCAGAACTGATAGAGAAAGGATCAAGGAACTCTAGAAGACAGTGAGACAGTTGAAAAGAGAAAAGACTCATATAGAACAATGGAGTGCTTGTCAGCAAGAAAGAATTCAAGGTTTCAAAAAGAAGAAAAAAGAGCAAAGGGCATTGCTCAAAGAAAACAGAGAAATCAACTTCAGACTCTATTGGCATAATGCCATGCTTACCACAAAGCTTAAACAAAAAACTACCAATTCTACTGTTGTTATCATACCCTAAAAGTTTCACGATGATTGTTACAATCATAATTTTGATGTTTTCCAGGAAATATGGCAGTGTCTACTCATTTTGGCCAGCGAAATACAAAGACCTCAAAATTTATGACTAGATCAAACTAATCCCTGTTTTATAGAATCGAATGTAATGTTGGCAAGATCATAGGATATTAAGTTGTTGAGCAATGATCTATTTTTGGAATGTAAACGCTCTTTTTGAGCTAACCCCCCTAATAGATAGATGCTATCTAGATCTAGTCATTAAGAACATTATAGAAAATAGGATCAGGGGTTTTGTGGATAGTTTAAATAGGCAGAGGAAAGACTCTATTATGGTCGAAAAATTGGAGATCCAGAGGACTTGTTTTGTGAAACTCCTTGTAAGGCATTTATGTTTTATTTGACACTTAATAGCAAAGGCATATGAATGGTTAGACACTCTTTTCTACTATGTTTTTCTGTCTTCATGCTTGAGTTCATTATTCAAACTACAATGCATTTGTTTCTTGATTGTTAATTAATACAGTAAAGAATTTGCTGTGGGAATTATTTTCAAGTTTTGATTTCAAGCTGATGGTCTTGTTTCTTTATGATATTCTGAGACAAGAATTTATGTGAAGTTGAAAAATTGAAGGCTTCATTCTCTCTTTTTCCTTTTGGTCTAATCTATCTATGTGACTACCTTTTAACCAGTCAATGGGATATCTTCTATTATTATTCTGATTTTCTTGTTTATTTTATAACCTTTGAACCAGTTTTCAACCACCTCATGCAAAACCAAACCATAAAAACCTTCAAAACACTTTGCAATAAACTGATGATGCCCTAGCTTGCCCTCTCACATTCAAGTGCAACTTTAGGGACTGACATATTTTGGCATCGTTGTCGGGGATGAAGCAACGAAGATATCTTCCCTGGGAGAACGACAGTGATCAGATCTGCTTCTTGATGGTGAACAGGAAGAGGGTAGATACATGACTACAGATCTTTCACCATGGCGACTCCACTGTCTAAGGATTAATAGGCGACTCCACTGGGGATCCATGGAAGCCATTTTGGCTCAAAGGTTGGCCTTTTGTGACTTTTCATATGTAGTTGGTTTCCCAAACCCAATGCTTAGCATAGGTGAATGGGAAGGTTCCCTTCCTACATTTAAAGGAGAAGATTGGGAGGTACCGGCTAAACATCTGCTAGATTTCCATGAGTTTATTCGTGAACGTCTGATTATGCATGAGAATGTTCAGATCAATATTTTTAGATACTCATTGAAGGGAGCATCCCTGGACTAGTGCAGATCTCTTCCAGCCGCCAGTATCAACTCTTTGAAAAGTTTTCATAATGCTTTAAATATATTTTGTAAAGAAAAAAATTTAGCTGAAATACTTTTTGAAAATTGATGTGATATATTTGAGAAGCATATTCAGCATAAAAAAAAAAATTGCTTTTGATGGTAAGGACGAAAATTATGTTGTTGAGGAAGATCATCAAGATTCAATTGATGATAGGGACAAAGATTGCGTAGTAGTAGATGCATTTTATCTCATCTCTGATGCACATGCTGTTTTTTATTTGAATGAAAAAGTTCATGTTTATGATGTGTATAAAGAACAAGTATTTCCTCAACATATTGTTGATAAATCTAATACACATAACAGTATTGATGAAGTTTATGAACAACCTGTTATATTTAAGGTGACAGAAGCTGTGCAACAGATTTATGAAAACAACCAACAAATTAGTCATGAACAGTTGGAACCAGTATATGGCAGTATCGAGAAGCAAGTAGAGATAACCATTTTCAGTTATCAATCTACTTCGTTCTATGATCCGGTAGCCATTTATATGGAGTTATGTTTCTTATAATATTTCGGCCTTGCTATTTTTGGAATTAAATCAGAATATGGTTGTAGGTATGTGTTACAAATTAAAATTCTGTTACAAATAAAGAATTCTTCTCTGATTTCTATCTACGTTGAAAGATCTTTGGTAAATGGTTTGATATTATCATGGCTTCATTGGAAGATGATGTCACATGATGAGCCATTTTTTACTAGTTAGAAGTAGGAATAAATAGAAGAATAAGCTCACCATCAAGTATGAGATTCTTTTTAGTCTGTTAATTTGCAACAAAAAATTTGGTTTCAGTTTTGAAATAAAGACTCCATGCCCCATGTATATAAGGCACTATTGGCAGGGGTAGTTTGGCTTCAAATGAGGAGCATATTTGCAGAAGTTTGGACCAGATTTGAATGATATTAAATGACTCCACAAGCCCGATGGACTAGGCATAGAAAAATTGTGGATGTTTGCAGAGTTGAAGATTTGTAGGGTCAAGTTGCATAGATGGATAGAATGGAAAGGCATAGTGGTCTTCTTGTTCTTGATGCCTCACAGGGAGAGAATCATCCCCAGAAGGAGCTAGTGTTAGTCTCTAATTCTACTTTTGATTTAGTGAGAAACTCTAATCCTAAACCCTCCCTAGTTGGACTTCATTGTTTTCTTTCATTTAATTTTAATCTCTGTTTTTAGCTTGTTATGGTTTGCGTTTTAGTTTTTTGGATAATTTTTTTAAGTTTGGAGTTTTAAAACATGGTTTTGAATGATGTGTCACTTCATATGTTTTTTTTAACTTTACAAATTCAAATTATGCTAAGTCATTAAAAGTGCTACTAGAATAACATTATTCTCGTAGCGCAAATATAATCATGCCTTAATATGCACCCGCCACCCAAATTCTATTATGATTACCCAGATTGAGGACTAAGAGTTCGCATGTGTCCCACGATGGCTCTAGAATCATTTGATGATTCAAACCTTTACATGATCGGACTGATCTGTACCCACAAAGGACTCTTTTCAAACTGTTCCATTCCCAAAGATTATGATTTGAAACAATCACTCATTGTTATGTTTTTGTTGAATTTTAAGCGCAAATGTTTTCTCAGGAGAAAGGTTATATATTAGAATCCGAGCAGTGCCAGTTGTAGCAGCGTGCTTCGATGGCGCCTAAGAGGAGTGGACAAGTGGTCAGATTAGAACCCGAGGGTGCTGAACTCCTCGAACCTTATCCTCAGATGGCTCAAAGGTTCAGAGAAGCTGGTTGGTTCAAATTCCTTAACACTTTCGAAGGTCACGACGAACAGGTCTCTATGGAGTTTGCACTAAACTTTGATGGTTACGAAGTGGAGATCGAGAATTTGTTGATGTTGGTGATAGAACATGCAATTGCCAAAGCTTGCAGATTGGTGGTTGGAGGAGAACGATGGTGGAAGAAGGAGAATGTGGTTACAAAATTTGTTAATCAATTCTTGCTTCTAGATAAGAAAAATCCAAATTGGAGAAAGGGAGTTCCTCACAGCTGGATCAAACTAGAATGGCACACTTCTCTAATCGTTATCTATAGGTATATCACCTGCGAAGGTAGATTCTCACTAATCTATATCTACCACATTAGGTTATTAATGCATCTAAATGGTGATTATCCTTTAAATCTACCTTACTTTCTACTCAAAATCTTTACAAAGATGTCAAAAAGAGTGCAGACACTCTCCTCCAATGCAAAGAGTAGCCTGTTTCATCAAGTCTTAATTAAGAATTTAGTTGTGTCTACTTTGAGAGAAATACAGAAACCCTGGAGCTGGCTCATGCAATCTTTAAACCCTAACCCATAGTCTAGCAAATAGAAGAAAGGAAAAAGGAATGTCACACAGAAACACAATATTTCAATTGATGAAACCCCTGTCAAAGAAGAAATGTCTGATGTCAGGGTGATGAGGAATAGCAGAGGTAAAAGACCAAAGTTGGATCCAGAAATCAAAATGTTTTCTGAGGAAGATGTTAAAGGGGAAGAATATTCAGACGAAGATTTTGATATTCAAATTACAACCAAGCATGAACTACCATCCACCAGTAAAAGGGGCGTTGCAATCAAAAGGACAAATAATAAAGGTGTTCCTGTGTCTCAAAACCCTAGAAGGAATTCTACTAGGGTTACCAACAAATATAGATTGAAGTCCAAAGCCATGTTCAATCCCTCAATCAAAGAAGAAAACGTCATAGTTATAGAAGATCACTCTTAATATGTTGAAGCAGGTACTAGGAAAAAAGAAAAAAGACCTCCATTTCATAAGAAATCAGAAAAAAGAGGTAAACAAATTTTTTCATCATCTACAGGACCTGTCACAAGAGCTACAACCAGATTGGCAAAATCTAAAGAAATTTCTAAAGGTATCAATGAAATCCCTGAAAATAATAAGGGTTACCTTATAGATTCAGATCACATATCAAATATCCTAGAAGCCATGGATTCAACAAGTTCTAATGAATAACACAGCTCAGAATTGGTTTCTAAATACCAAGTTAAATTGAGAGAACCCAAGGTTGCCATAAATCTGAATGAGCCTGCACCTTTTGAAGAGTTCCTCGAATTCAAGGTCAAAGTCATAACTAATAGAGAAAGGATCAAGGAACTCCAGAAGACAGTGAGACAGTTGAAAAGAGAAAAGACTCATATAGAACAATGGAGTGCACGTCAACAAGAAAGAATTCAAGGTTTCAAGAAGAAGAAAAAAGAGCAAAGGGCATTACTCAAAGAAATCAGAGAAATCAACTTCGAACTCTGTTAGCATAATGTCGTGCTTACCACAAAGCTTAAACAGAAAACTACCAAAGCTATTGCTGTTATCATACCCTAAAAGTTTCACGATGATTGTTACAATCATAATTTTGATGTTTTCCAGGAAATATGGCAGTGTCTACTCGTTTTGGCCAGCGAAATACAAAGACCTTGAAATGTATGACTAGATCAAACTAATCCCTGTTTTATAGAATCGAATGTAATGTTGACAAGATCATACGATATTAAGTTGTTGAGAAATGATCTATTTTTGGAATGTAAACACTCTTTTTGCACTAACCCCCCTAATAGAAAGATGCTATCTGGATCTAGTCATTAAGATCATTCTAGAAAATAGGATCAGGGGTTTTGTGGATAGTTTAAATAGGCAGAGGAAAGACTATGTTATGGTCAAAAAATTAGAGATCCAGAGGACTTGTTTTGTGAAACTCCTTGTAAGGCATTTATGTTCTATTTGACACTTAATAGCAAAGACATATGGATGGTTAGACACTCTTTTCTACTATGTTTTTCTTTCTTCATTCTTGAGTTCATTATTCAGACTGCAATGCATTTGTTTCTTGATTGTTAATTAATACAGTAAATAATTTGTTGTGGAATTATTTTCAAGTTTTGATTTCAAGCTGATGGTCTTGTTTCTTGATGATATTCTGAGACAAGAATTTATGTGAAGTTGACAAATTGAAGGCTTCATTCTCTCTTTTTCCTATTGGTCTAATCTATCTATGTGACTACCTTTTAACCAGTCAATGGGATATCTTATGTTCTTATTCTGATTTTCTTGTTTATTTTATAACCTTTGAACCAATTTTCAACCACCTCATTCAAAACCAAACCATAAAAACCTTCAAAACACTTTGCAATAAACCAGTGATTCCCTAGCTTTCCCTCTCACAGTCAAGTGCAACTTTAGGGACTAACACTAGGAATCTATTGTTCGGCTCTTGTTGTTGGTTCTCTGCCACATGTCATTTAATTTATTATCTTGGGCAATTGATAGTTTGTCAATGGTTAATTTTAAATTAGATAAAGTATAATCAATGTAGCTAGACATGCATTAGAAGCTATTATAGAGGAGAAATCAAGCTCTAAACTAATCATCACACCCTCTGAATTTTAAATATGATTATCTGATTTGGCATCTACAATTGTGAATCCATTGCCACCATTTGTAATTAAATCCTTATATGAACCTTTTTCTTCAATCTTCAAGCCATTTCATTTCTTCCCCTAGGTTGACTGCTTAATATGTCTTTTATAATCATAGCATGTCACTTGCTTCATGCATGAAGGAGTTTCTCAATTGAGGAGACAGTGCAGTTTTGTAGGTCAAGCATCTACCTAATGCATTGTTAGGACTGTAATGTTATATCCTTGTCTGAGAAGATAAATACAAATTCCCACAACAATATGTGCTTAGTGTACATCAATTTTTTTCTATTGACATCATTGGTCTTTGAATCCATGGCTTTATAATCCAAGAAAAAACATATAATTTAAAATTCCTTTGATGTTTCCATTCTTGATGATACTAAAATAGTTCTTTATTTCAAGCATAATCAAACACCTTCAGTAGATGTGCTTCATCTTTTCTACTTGTGCCTTCGTGCCCATTGAATTCCATCTACACACGATTGAAAATCCCTTGGAAAATATCTTCGTAAACAATCCTGGAGATTTTTAGACATAAACATCATTTGAACTTTTGTATTGTCAATGGGAGGACTCCTCCAATTTTGGGTGCAAGAAAAATGATCTAGATATTCCTACTAGCTATATATTTTCCCTATTTTCTCACCTTATGACTTTGATTTCATTGATAAACATTATTTTGGTGGTTCATTCAGATTATTTGAGAGAGAGTGGCTCTTTTTCTATATTTGTGGAAACTGGTATTGTTAGGCTAGCCCCTCTACCTAGTAGCTATACATCTACATATGTTCTCAGAAGTTTTTGAGACATACCATTTGTGTTGGGAAAACAACAAAAATAATGGAATTCTGGTGGATGGCTTAATCTCATGTTGATCCCACTAGTGAAATAAGGCTCCACTAGTCAAATTGTTTTGTGATGATATGTTATTTGATATTGGATATCTATTTGAGTTCCCTCACAACTTGAAGTGATGAATATGGGTCTGAATGAAGTTGTGGAGATGCTTATGGTGAATGATATATTTAGGGAAAACTGAATTTGTTTGGATAACTATAACTTTATTGAAGGATTCTAGTAATTTTCAGGGTTAAAACTAAAGCCTTGGAAAACCTTATATAAATATTAAAATAAGAGACTAAAACCTGTAAAATTTGTTAAAGTAAAAAAAAAAATGGTCATTTTAGATTGGCTATTTTCTAAAAGGAGGCATAGGTTTGAGAAACAATTTATCCATTCCGGGTTGATCTATTTTTGGTTGAAGATTTATCATTATTCTTTACTACTTAAATTTGAAACAAATTGTGTACTATATAAGGGTTGTTGTGCATGCCAATAGGGTTGGTGTGCATGCCAATAGGGTTGTTGTGCAAGCCTTGGTTGGTTTTCTGATCTACTACAAAAAGATTGGTCCTATGAGCTCTTATAACCTTCATCCCTCTGCTACAATAAAACTCCAACCCTTTCTAAGTCCTGCAGGTCGCCTTTTATTCTTCTTCAATGCTATATTTATGCCCTTGTTTGTGTAACTAAATTCACAAAATAAAAATAATGCTAAGGCTAGCTTGAGGTGGTTTGAGTTGTCATAATATGCTAGTTGTATCATTTCTCCAAGACTAAGCGATTTTTATACATTCCCTTCCCTCGATAAGCTTTACCAATCAATACTTATAGGCATAGCAAAATTGTGATATATCATTGCCCTTATTGTTTAAACAATTGATTTATCATAGTTTCCACGTGTGTTGGATGTCCATAGCCCTCATTTATTTAGATATTTTAACCTTATCAAATGGAATGGGCTTGTTTTTCTCATAAGGAAAGGCATCACTTATTATTCCCTCAAGGCATTTTGGAAAATGTTTTACTGCCAATAGTTTACCATTTTGAGTAATTGTATTTTGTATTCATTTTGTCAGTTGCAACAGTATTTGTTCGATATATGATTACCATCCTCTAGAATAGCATTATAAAAATGTGAATCTATTCATGCATTATATACATTACTAATTCCCTTGTCTCAAAGAGATTCTTCTTGATTGAATACTTTGTTTCTCGAACCTTCTTTCCCTTTGAGCTACCTTGCAAAGTAAAAATTTATTCATATCACTACAATACAAAGAGATATAGCAAGTCTATTAGTCGCATATGTAATCTTAGTAATTATTCCAACTTCCAAACCATAGATTAATCTGTCTCCTTTTTCTATCACTTCTTCTATAGTCTTGAACTTTAGGATGGACATGACCATTCCAAATATTTCCTTTTTTGCATTCTTCATATCTTGAGATAATGAATGCTCCCAATAGCATTACCACAAAGGAATCAAGTGTGCATTTTTTTTATAGAATATCAAGAGTTTGAATATTCAGTATTGTCTAAGTCATTTTTTTTCTCTATATTATTCAACCTCTTTGCTTGTATAACAACCATTTATTCAACACTTGTTAGCATCATGATTTCCTTCCATTTCAAAAAATGAGATGTCATTCCTCTGGCACTCGAACCTCTGCTAGGGACCCTGGATATATTTTTTGATTTCTCAATCCCTTTTAACTCATCAACCTTGAAATTTCAACCCCTGCACCATGTGGAACTGTGCTCCAAATTTCTTTACTAACAAAGAATTATTGAGTACTTGCACCTGATAAAAGGAACGATAATATATCTTTGTTTATAGATATTCTTATCATGGATTCATTATCTGACAGAGATGAGATGGCATTACATGGGCCAAGGGAATAACGTTGTAAAACTTCCTTTTGATCAATAAGTAAACATCTTTGGCTGTAACAAATCAACAGTGGAGATAATTTTTTATAAGAAACACAAGGAGGATTCCCAAATTCTGGCACATTCTGAATTTTTAGTGATGCTAGATCCATTGCATCTCTTGTATCTTCAATACTGTTGAGACCATTTCCAGGTTGTTGAGTCTCCCTGTTATGTGGATTTTGAAGGTTTGACCAATTTATTAAGAACAACCTTTCCTTCCTTATCCACCAATGTCACCCTTGTAAGCTCCAAGCATTATGAAGTATAACACCTTTCACAATAAAGCATTAATATTCTATAAGTAGTATATCTTGGAGGAGCATGTCGTGTTGAAACAAAAACTGGTTTACTATCATGACTACCAACGAATTCTTGCGGTGCCCTGTTGGATGAGAATGTTATATGTTACAGGAAAAGGAGGCTCCATAGAACCTAAAGAAGATGATCCACTTGAACCAATCATTTTGTTCCCATGTTGTTCCAAATGTGGCATGCACAACAACCCTAGGTTAGAAAAGTATGAAGAGTATGATTTTTTTGTGGATGGATCAAAACCTCAAATATTAAAGAGAAAAAAATAAAAAAATAAAACCTCTTTCTCTCCTCAAGTTGTGGAGACCTAAAACTCTTTTTTTTTTTGAATGATACTATCCCACCAGATCTCTTCAATTACACCATCTTTCCCTCTTTGGTTCGAAAACTATTGTGATCCCTATATTTTGAAATCTCAAAGTCTTGTTGGGGTTATTTATATTGATGCAAGACAAGTTTTAATGGTTTCTTGAGTAGAGTAAAAGTATATAGAAAGAATCAAAGGAGAATGCCTATATCCTTTATGAGTTTTCCAAGAATGCTCTAGAATATGAACTGATTGCATGACTACTGAATGAAAAATGGTAATTCCAATTGCCCTTGCCAATGAGGAATTCCCTCCTGCCAAAAATTAAACCAAAATCATATATCCTTCAATATCTGAAAAGATAATGTAACCCTTGCACATAACATAATTCCAAGCTCCTTTCCCTTTTTTTAGAAAAAATTCCCTTACATTCACCTATGGCAAGTTAGGAATCAAATTCACAAGATTATGTTAGTGGCACAACACACAAGTGTAGTTCAGAACTTGTAGATAACGAGGATGATTTTAGGGGCTAAATTTCGCTCATGGGCTAATTTTTCATGGTTTTTCCCCAAAAAAGATTCGCTATTCTAAAAACGATTTTACCAAATTTTATAGGATAAAATTATTTTACCCTAAAAATTGCCAAAATTTTATACAAACTATATAAAATCCTTAGAAATTTGAATATTTTAACAAAAATATCACCAAACATTTTCTAGTTGGCATATGAAGGATTAGTAAGATCCGCCAAGGTTTCTACATTTTAAAATAAATTTCCATCCTTAAAATCATCCCTGGTAGATAGTCAGAGCCAACATTACATGGAAACAATGAGGACAATATGTCCAAATAACTGATAAGTGAGTTAGTCCACAAGGAAAAATGAATGCTCTGAACTGAACTATCACCCATTTGCATGGAGAGACATTAGAGAAGCTCAAAAAGTACATATAAATTCAAGACGAATGGAGAAGAAAGCTAAGGCAATTAGAAAATCATTAACCATCTGGCATCACATTCATTGAGCCTGCTTCGTATGCTAGGATTGGGAGCCCTACAACTAGAGAGGATTACCAACCCATAGTGATGAGGATGACCACCTCTTACTTATATTGAATACAGTTTAGGCTAGGTTACTACCTGGTTTTTCTCTCTTTATGGAAGGAAGGAGAATATGGAAGTGCCCTAGAATATATAAGCCCCCCACCCCCAAAGTCCATTTCGATTAAGAGATCGATCTAATGATCAATGGCACTTCATCCCACAAGGAACTGAACCAAACTGCTTAAATACTAGAGGGAGGTCTTTAGATTTATATGTTTCTCTTATTTTTCTTATTTTAATATAATAGTTCGTATTTGATTGGAATTTTTGGGTTATTTATTTATACAAAGGATTATATGCTAGTTTTGTATTTCCTCGTCAGAGCTGCTAGGCTCTTCCTCTTCTTTAGTTTTAAACTTTGCTCAAGAGCATCAATGTTTTCCCCATGAAAATATGAGTGGTATGGATTATTTTCAATTGCAAAAGAGTGAGAAGGTAACTTCATTTTTGGGATCACATAGAAATCTACTACAAAGTAAATATGTAAAAGAATTCCTACCTTATATGTGAACAACGATTATGATTTTATATTCGATAACTTGTCATATAGTTATTTATGTTAGTGATACAAAGTATACATACATATAAATATTATTTTATCCATAGGAATACAATATGACCTAGTAATCAGTCATGTAATGTAATTATCAGAGATGAAAGAAGTCGCATGGCTAGGCTGATATCCCTCCGAAATATGGTATGATGTTATCTAGGTCATGGGGTGACAAGCTTGGAGGATCTCTCCAACTTGACATGACGTATGCTACGATTCCAGTTTTTGGGGGATAGTACACGTGCTTATACAGAGAAACTAGATTGGCTTTCATAGTAGGTGATCCACATAACCCAAATAACCACCCTGTATATATTGTTGATCAAGATTTAGGTAGTTGTATCTTATCCATTGATGACAATATTGATGTAGATATAGACGAAAGTTGTACAGAAGAAAAAACAGAAAAAGAAAAAATTAAAAAAGACGTATATAGTACTGGTGTATGGAAAATGTTTTTTGACGGTGCTTCATCCTACTTAGGAGCTGGAGTAGGGCCATTTCTTGTGGCTCTTGATGATCAATTTGTAATCCCCTTTTCCTATAGGCTACAATGGAATGTGGACTGCACAAATAACGTATGCGAGTATGAAGCCTATAGGCTACAATGGAACGTGGACTGCACAAATAACGTATGCGAGTATGAAGCCTTAGTTTTAGGATTAGAAGTCGCTAAGAGAATGAAAATAAAAAACCTCGAAGTCTTTGGTGACGCTGAGTTACTCATAAAATAGGTAAACCGACAGTACCAGGCCAAACATCCTAGGTTGAGGTCCTACAGGAATTGTGTCTGGGATCTGATCGAAAATTTCTTCTCCTCTGTGAATGTTCATTTCATTCCAAGGACTGAAAACCAACAGGCTGATGTGTTAGCCAAAGAAGCCTCAACTTTCACACCTCCCACCACATTTAAACTAAAGTATCACATACAAATGAGGCATCGACCCTCTATACCAAATAACATACAACATTGGAAAGTCTTTGAGGATGATGAACAGCTTCGCAAATTTTTAGAATCAATAGATGAGTTTTCCGAAACGCATACTGATCAAGAAAACCAAAATGATCCTATTTGGATCATGTAGGAAGGGGAGGATCCTCAAGAGTTCCATGATAAAATTGTGAATCATCTAATGCTTGTTCTTAAAAATAACCAGATCTCCAAGGGTCTGATTCCCTTGGAAAGATTATTCAATCAAGATGATATCCCTTCAAGATCCACTCTACAGCCTCAACCTGAAGAGGTTGAGGACTGTGACATAGGTACTAAAGGAAACCCTCAGATGGTGAAACTATCCAAATATCTATCCACAGAAACCAAAGGTAAATACACAGAGTTGCTTAGAAAGTACAAAGACATTTTCGCTTGGTCATATGAAGAGCTGAGAACCTATGACACCTCTGTGATCGAACATAAGATACCCCTGAAGCCTGGTGTCAAACCCTTTAGACAAAAACTCAGACAAATCAATCCTATTTTATTGCCCGTGATCGAAAGGGAAGTCAAAAATACCCTGGATGAAAAAATAATTGTACCACTAAGATACTCTGATTGGGTAGAAAACCTGGTCCCAGTTAGAAAGAAAAATGAGGAAATTAGACTGTGTGTCGATTTCAGAAATCTAAATAAGTCATCCCTCAAAGATAATTACCCCCTACCCAAAATGGATCACAATTTAGAAAAAGTAGTTGGGGAAAATAGGATGTCGATGATCGATGGGTTTCCGGGTACAATCAAATTGTTGTCAGTGAACACGATAAAGAAAAAACAACCTTCACCACCCTTTGGGGTACATTTATGTATGACAAGATGCCTTTTGGTTTAATGAATGAAGGTGTTACTTTTCAACGTGCCATGGATATCGCTTTCATTGGCGAAAGGGACAAATTTGTGGTTATCTATCTTGATGATCTAACTATTTTTTCTAAATCTGATGAAGATCATATGATACATCTCAAGCAGACATTTGAGAAATGTCGTAGGGTTGGTTTGTCTTTAAACCCCAAAAGGTCTCACTTTTCTATGCAAGAAGGTAAACTCTTGGGCCATATTGTGTCTCAAGATGGAATTAGAATTGACCCTAAAAGAGTTGAAGCTATAGACACAATAAATATCCCTAGGAATGTAAAAGAGATTCAGTCATTCTTAGGAAAAATAATTTTTTTGAGGAAATTTATTCCAAACTTTGCTGAAATCGTGAAATTGATCACATATATGCTAAAGAAAAACAGCGAAGTGAAATGGACAGCAAAAGCTAAAGCATCATTTGCATGCATCAAGAAGGTTATAAGCGAGGCACCTGTACTAGCAAGACCTGATTATCTAAAGGATTTTCTTATTTTCTCATTCGCCTCCGAACACACACTTGATGCAGTACTCCTCCAGAAGAATGAAGAAGGTTTCAAGCAACCAATAGCCTTTTTTAGCAAAAGTCTTAGAGACGCCAAACCTAGATATAATATAATGGAAAAACAAGCATATGCTATGGTGAAGGTGTTAAAGGCTTTCAGAACCTATGTGTGGCATTCTAAGGTAATTGCGTACGTACCCACTAGCTCCGTAAAAGATATTTTGGTTCAGTCCGACAGTGATGGCAAAAGAGGACGGTGGCTTGCCAAAATTCAAGAATTCGACTTGGAAATAAAACCAACGAAACTAGTAAAGGGGCAGGGTTTAGCTAAACTCTTAGATGAATCAAATTTCAAAGCTCTTGGAATAAATGTCTTACAAGGAGGTGAAGAGTGTGTGGACATGAATGAACTTAATGAAAAAATAACTGAAATCAGAATCGAAGAGAGGTTTGCTTCATCAAATTGGTACAAAGACATAGTGTCCTACTTGTTGACCTTGCAATGCCCAAGTGACTTACCCCCATCTAAATCCAGAACGTTGAAGCTGCATGCGGTCAAGTACTGTATATCCAAAAAACAATTGTATTGGAAAGACCCACTTGGATTTCTGTTGGTTTGTTTGGTTGATTCAGAGACATAGAAGGTCATAAGCCAATTTCACAAAGGTGTGTGTGGAGGACATCATGCCTAGAGGGAAACGGCTTATAAGATCCTGAGGGTAGGATATTATTGGCCCAAACTTTTCTCAAACATCAACGCCAAGGTTTGAGCTTGCAACCCTTGTCAATTTTTCGCAAGTAAACATAAACTCCCAGCAATGCCATTGGTTCCGATCAAAATGGAAGCTCCTTTTCAACAATGGGGATTAGATTTCATAGGAGAAACTAATCCTCATTCTAGCAGTCAACGTAGATGGAACCTGACCGCTACATATTACTTCACCAAATGGGTGGAAGCTATTCCAACTAGAAGGGCTACGGATTCTGTGGTAATAGATTTCCTAGAAGAGAACATTTTGTCTAGATTCGGCTGCCCATGAAAGATAGTCACAGATAATGCACATGCTTTTAAATATATGGCTATGGTTAATTTTTGCCAAAAGTATAACATCGTACTTGGTCATTCCATGGCATATTACCCCGAGGGAAATGGCCTGGCCGAGTCTTCAAACAATAGCCTAATCAATATAATTAAGAAAGTGTTGAGCGAAAACAAGAAATATTGGCATGTGCATTTGAAATACGCCTTGTGGGAAAATCGGATAGGCATGAAAAAGTCTATCGACACTTCTCCTTTCCAAATGGTGTACGGGACTGACGTAGTATTACCTATAAATCTAGCGCTTCCCATAATGAAACTTTGGCAAGATGAGAAGGAAGAACCAAAACATGTCATAAGAAGGATAAACCAGCTGATTGAAGTCCAACAGCACAGGGCCGAAGTGGACAAAAGGATGCAGAAATACCAGGATGACATGAAAGCGCTATTCGATCGTAAGGTCAAAGACAGGGATTTTCTCTCCAGAGATTTGGTTTTAAAATGGGATGCTAGGAAGGAAGACTCGATGAAACATGGTAAATTCGATCACATATGGTACGGACCATTCAAGGTTGCATCTCTTGAAGGAAAAAATTTGTTTCTGTTAGAAAATTTGGATGGTAAAATCTTGAACGCCCCTATCAACGGGCGTTATTTAAAACACTATATGGAATAATTGGTTTACAAAATTCCCACTGTATATACCGGTTTGTTTATTCTTTTTATTTCATAATTTTCTTTGGTAAGTCTACTTTCATTTAAAATATATAAAAATAAATAAATAAATAAAATAGGTTAATGTTTTTTCTAGAAGTAGGGATACGAAAATTTTCAATCTATTGAATTCTTTTAAAAGACCTGATACTCTTCGTATTGTTCCCTTACAGGATCTTGGCTTGCAGCCCAAACAAGCAAAAGCTAAGAAACAGACAACCATATATCAGAAGATAAATTCACCGAAAATAGGTGATAGACAAGATTTTCCGTTGTTTCAAAAGAAAACGAAAATGGTAAGGCAAAGGTGCAAAATTCAGAGTATTCTATTTTTCAAATGAAAGTCTCTAAAGTGTGGTGATGGTCTTATAATATCTAATATGTCACTAAAAGAACGATTTCTTACTCTGGGTCTTAAGAGTTTCACCTAGATCAAGATAAGAGGTAATCAAAATGAGCAAAGAGAGTAAAGCGTCTCCAAGAAAGGGTTCCAAGAGGTGGGTTTAATCCATAACCCTTGTTTTTAGATTTCCAGGTCTTTCTCCATCACCCCTTTCTATCCTCGATTTTTCCTTCTTAAAATACCAAACTTCTTTCCGGGTTTCCCACAGAGGGAGGAGAGATTACGTCTTAGTTTTGGAAGCTGAAAAAACAGATCTTAAAAGGTAAAACAGTCCTCATAACTCCTCACTATCTAACTAAACAAAGTTATGCTTAGGCTGATCCTGACTCTCCTAGGTTTCTTAACAGTTTTCTAAGGATTTAGGCTTGCTCAAAAGAAGACCCCTGGAATTAATCTTTCCCTTTTCCCCTGCGGGCTAAGGTGCTTTGAAAGTTAAGAAAAGGTTGGTCCAGGGTAAACAAAGCAAGTTGACAGACCTCCACTGGAAATTTTACAAAGATACCATCCCTGGTATACTTACTACCACTGATTGCCCCCACTTTGTGTTCAAAAAGTAAAATATAAGACAGATGGTGAAAGGAAATTCATATTTGATTGCCCCCATCTAGTCCAAGAAGACGATGAAAGGAAATTCATTTAAATGATTGCCCTTGTCTTAGCATCTAAATGCATAATTATGATTCGAAGTGGTGAAAGGAAATTCAGTAAAAAGGGACAGATAACTTCACTGGGGTACTAAACAGGCTCGCTGGCAATGAAGAAATATCTGAGGTATCTGTAAGGCTGTCATACGTAAATTTCACTCTACTCTGGTTACCAGCCTTTTCGAAACCGGATCTGCATCCCAAGTCCAGACAGGGCTCCCCAATTAAAAACATGAAATTTACTTCATTTGATGCAAGCCAAAAGCCGCAAGATCTGTTGGATTTCCTAGGATTGTTTTGATCATCTTAAAGAAGACTTAAATTCAGTAGCAAGAAAGAGAAGATCATGAATGGGGCTGCAGCTGAGTTTACAATGTTGGGAGTTTTGAAAAGCTTTTCAGAAGTAAAGACGAAATCTCTTTTTCCCTCTGTATCCCCTTCCTAAGAAAGTTCTGTAGGAAGGAGCCTTTGACCCCATTTACCTAATAAAGGCACTAAGTCTACTCATTCTCCTCGTCCCACAAGGAGACGAGGTCCCCAATTGGAGCCTATGTTGAAACAGTTTTTTAAATTTTTTTTAATTTCTAAGGCTAAAATTTTCCTTTTTCAAGTTTCGGCTTTTCATAAAGCATAACCCTCACTATCATTTCCAAAAGGCCGATACCGAAATCCCGACAAGCTTTATTCTTTAAATAATTAAAGGCAAAAAACCAAAAATGTTATAAAGTCCCGACATGATTTTTGTAAAGTTATTTTTTAAAATCACGAAAAGCTTAAAACCTAAAGGAGTTAAGACTAACCTTTAAAAAAAAAAATCGGGATTCAGGGTTTACTGAGAACATATGTTTTAATACATATCCAATCATGGAATCTTGATCCCCGATTTCCCGAAATATGGAAGTTACTAATTATTAAATATTACGTTAATCGTATCGCAATTTCGGGATACGGGGTTCAACGATAACATACCTCTTGTCAACACAATCCCCGAAATCCCGAAACGCGAAATCCCAACCCATAATCTATGTTTAGACTGAATTAACTTTGTTTTGGAAGTTAGTCTTAAATCTTGATTAATTAATTCACTGATACAGAAGTTAAAGATTATCTTAATGTTATCGTGATTTCGCACTTTCGGGAATCAGAGTTCAGCGATAACATACCTCTTGTCATCATGATCCCCAAAATCCTGAAACGCGAAGTCTCGACTCATAATCTGTGACTAGATTGAATTAACTCTATTTTAGAAGCATGATTAACGGTAATTAAATTTCTTAGGTATTTTCTTATTTTCGGTATTGTTGAATGAAATCTTTCAAATTTTGAATCTGGGATTGCCAAAATACGGCCTTATTAATAAACAGGTAACTGATAAATGTTGCGCGTATCTCTGAAATATTTTTTGCATTAAATGTAATTGATTACAGGTCAGTTGCTTCAATATTTTTGTCATAAAATGAGTTTAAGGCGAATTCAAAATCTGTGTTTCAAAACCTATGCTTGTTCTATCCTTCAAAGGTAATTCACATTTGGCCAAGCTCATACACTTCTTCTCTGTGGCAGGTTTTCCTTCTAACATTAAGCTATGGTGCCAAAGAAAGAATTAAAGAAGAGTGAAAATACAGAGGAGATGCGTAACCAAGAAGGAAATATCATATCTGACACTACGCCACATGCCATCGACTCAATTAAATCTTGGAGACAAATCTATGAATTCCTAGATTATGAAGTCAAAAATTCCTCTACCAATTCCGAGAATCACTTTCGAGATATAGCAGAATCGGAGCTTCATAAGATCGCAGCACGCCCTCGGTTCATGGCATACAACGACATGATCAATTGGGCCCTGGAGAAGGTTGATATCCTGACAAGAAGCATTTTAAACGATCAAGCGGTCATTGTCGGCTCATTCAAGCCAGAGCATATACAAGTAATGTATAAAGTCTCACCAAATCCTAAGCACATTTATAATGCCGAGTTTTTAGTTGAATTTCAAAGGAAGGAGTGTACTTAGGCAGACCGAACTTATCCCGATTTAATCAGAGAATGGTGGATATGTCCATCGAAATTTAGGGCTGATAACCATGGAGTTTATGCCACAACATCTTTGAATGAGTACATGGTCTATGTAGCCATTATGCTATGTAGACTTTTCGGGAAAAAGAATCCCTGCCATTTTCCTACAGAATGGATGCCCTTTCTAGAAGAAGCATCATAAGGATACACTTTTAACTGGAGCAAGATTTTGTCAGATAACCTAGCCCAAGAAGTTTCAAATTACAGAGTTGCAAGATCTAAAGGTCATTTAGTGGCCTTTTACATGTCGGCGTACATTATGGACGCAATCTGCTTTGTGACTCCATTTCCCCTTATGAATTGGAATTGGAATATAACCTGCCCTGAACCCATTCACGAGTATCACTCTGTGCTATGGGAAGAAAATGCTAAGAATGCGTTTTACGGAATTTGTCATTTCATAGTAATTCCAATGCATAAAATGTTTTATGGTTGTGAACCCCCTCGCATTTCTGAGACAGTCTCATAAAACCTCAAAGCAATAGCCGACTGGTTCATTGATGAAAACTTCTCTTACATTAGGGTTTATGGGTGCTCAATCCCCCCTCATGCACTTCCGAAATTCCTCCCGGACAGACTGTTATTGAGGGAGGTAGCACATTAAATAGTGAAAGGTGGTATTGGAATAGAGCTAAAGGCAGCTCAAAAGAAATCCTGGCCAATCTTCCCTGTGTATGTCAGGAAATTTTCATTACTAAACCTAGGTCATTCTAAAGTGGAAGCCAAAGCACTAGATGAAATAAAACTGGCATATATTGAGCACAGAAAGAATGACCCTTATCAATTAGTAAGCAGACATTTGATGCACTGTAATATGAAATCTTATGAACTCAAAAAATATGTTTATGATGATATATTCAAAGAGGTTAAAACTTATGAGGAGGTATTGAACAGAGTACAGGCCTTATCACCCAACTTACAGACTGGTTTCATGTCCTTCCAAAGTCACAGGTGAAGTTGTTTGCCAAGGGTTTTGCAGGGCGAATCCACAACCCCTCCTCCAGAGCAGGAAGGGCCTCCCCCAAGTTTTGAAACAGAGGTACAGGATAAAGCAAATACAAAGGGAAAAATGAAGGAGATTGAAATGCCTTCACAAGAAACAGAAGTTCCCCAAACAAAAAAATCAGAGGCAGAGAAAGGAAAGGAGTTGGAAACATCCCCAGAAATCCCTGAGGGTTTTCCCAAAAAAGTAGGAGGAACAACATCGACGAAACTTGGAAATCCCATTACTTCTTTGACTCCATTGCGGTCTACCTATGGGAACCCCCAAGAGGGAGTTCTATACGTTAGTGATCTTGAGCCTATTTCTAGAGATGAGATTCCTTCCTCTAATTATTTTTTCGGTAAAAAGAGGAAGGCTATCCTGAAAAAGGAAATGCATCCAAGAGGAGACATGATGATAAAAAAACACAAGATCATTGTAGATGGACAAAAACTTAAAGGAGGGGAATTTGCTATAGAAATAGCAGGCACAATGGGGGCCTTAGCATCGGAAAATTTATACTCTGTGGGTAATTTGACAACTATGTTGCAGCAGAAAGATCAGATGATAGCACAGCCACAAAATCAATTAAAGGAGACTGAAAGAAGTCTCAGTCGGGAGATAAACAAGGGTCTAGAACAAGCCCAATTCAATGGCATTCAAGAGATTCAAAAACTGAAAGCAAGCTTAGATGAAGCAAACCTGAAAATATAGGTCAGTCAAGCACAGGTCCTACAACAAGAAGAAATGAATAAATAGTTACAAAATAAGATTAATTCCATTCAAATTTAAGTGGTAGAGCTTGAAATCTTCCAAGCCCAAGTGTTGAAAATACATACAAAGATAGAAAAAGAGCAACAAGGAGTGTTTTTTAAGCTGGAATTTGTTCAGAATTACTTTCAAGAAACAAGTAAATCCTTGGAGATAATTCTCCTGAAAGGGAGAGAAGTGAAAGTAGCCAGAACAACGTTTCAAAAAGCAGTGGCTCTTTCAACAAAAGAGGAGGTCGGAGAGACTCAAAAACTATCTATTTCAGAGCAGATTAAAGGTGATATAATACTCAAGGTATGGGAGGCAAACCTCGTAGAGAATAAGAAAATAACTAGAGAGGTTAATGATGATTGTCAAGGAATTTTCGACCTTTTAGAGAAAGCCTCATTAAACAGTGGAAGAAACAACTGTCGAGGGTTGTTAGGAGAAATTAACATTGTTAAGCATCAGTTAAGGTTCAAGGAAGATCTAGAAGAAATTCAGGTGGAGATCCCACAAATAAAGGTAATCAATGTCACTCAAATCAACAAATGGATAGTGATGCCGAACTTAAAGTTACAAACTAGTAAGTTCACGAGAAAAATAATCGAAGACCGTCTGCTCGAACTACAGAGAAAGTTCTTCCTATTTGAGGCGAAAGATATTTCAAAAGATCCCAGAGTTTTGGTGCAATTTCTGGGAAAATGTATTCGATGTCTTAAACCAGAAGAAGGAAGTTCATCAACGCAGACATGAAACACTACTTTGAATATTTTCATCATTGAAATAATAAAGCAGTTAAAATAGAAATGTAAATGGTTCAACATTTCTCATTCATGTAACCGTAGTATTAGTAAGTTAGTTAATTACCAACGGGAAAGAGGTTTGGTAATCATGTATAAATATAATTTCACAAGACTGAGAAAAGGATTTTTTTTTTTGGGAGCCGATTGTATTAGAAATTTTCTGATTTACAATGATATAGATAATGCAGAAGAGATTCTGAATTATGTCACCTTGAAGCTATGTGTTCCTTCACTCTCTTTTTTTAATATATTTCAACATCTTTCGTCCTATGTTTTTTCTAATGAATGATCAGCTATAGTTTAATTCAAAATTCTACTGTAGTTTGAATTTATTTGATTATCTAATTATTTACAGTTTTTCCTTTGTGATTGCTATCAACAATTTCAAGACCTGTAGGTCAGTTGGATGGTTATATTTTATGCTTCATTAGAAATCTTGTCTTTCTCCCCTTCCTCTGTTATGATATGAGATTCTTTCATGATTAAAGTTTCATATTCTTCAACAACATTACTTTGTTATTATTTTAATATTCTCAAATTACTTCAAGTACAGGAAATGGCCTTTACTGTTATTATGTTATTATTTTGAGTTCCAAAATTCTTTTTCTATTTTCATCCCTCAAAACTGAAGCAACAAATCTTAAAACTTTTTATAATTCATTAAAATTTTACTCCTCATGACTGTCCCAAGTAATAGACAGCCTAATATAGAACCTTGTCTACAGGATCAAACTAGCATTACTTTGAACTTATTTAATACTATCCTGCAAACAACAACTACCCTAGTCGAATTAGAACGTTCATGGGCAATTATCGAGAGAGAAATCAGCATCCAAGAACAATGGGAAGCTAGACAGAGACAGTGGAGAAACCAACTTTGATTTACCCTTCGCAATTGATTCTTACTCCTTAATTCTCTTTATTTTTTAGATGCCTTCATGGTATACTTTAGAGCCTTAAAGTATAAACTCAGGAACAACACATGGCATGTCAATGCAAGGCAAGGTATTTCAA
This sequence comes from Picea abies, assembly GCA_900067695.1. Classification (NCBI taxonomy): domain Eukaryota; kingdom Viridiplantae; phylum Streptophyta; class Pinopsida; order Pinales; family Pinaceae; genus Picea; species Picea abies. The sequence goes on from CBVK0101524296.1 coordinate 25,043, forward strand.
GGAAAGACATTTTAATTCAAGGAAAGGGATGTCAGGGAAAGGCATGGCAAGACAAGGCATGTCAGGGCAGGGCAAGACATGGCAAGGAATGTCAAGGCAAGTCATGGCATGTCAAGGAATGACACGACAAGGCAAGGCAAGGGAATGCATGGAAATGAAAGTCATGGTAAGGAATGACAATGCATGGCAAAGCATGACAAGGAAAGGCAAGGCATGGCTTGTCAAGGAAAGGCATGGCAAGGCTAGGCATGACATGTAAAGGCAAGGCATGGCATATAAAGGCAAGGCAAGGCATGGCATGTTAAGGAAAGGAAATGGCTTGTCAATTCAAGGCAAGGCATGTCAAAGAAAGCTATGTCAAGGCAAGGAATTAAGGCATGTCAAGGCAAGGCATGGCATGTCAAGGCAAGGCAAGACATGTCAAGGAAAGGCATGGCTTGTCAAGGAAAGGCATGGAAAGGCTAAGCATGGCATGTCAAGGCAAGGAAAGGCATGGCATGTCAAGGCAAGGCATGCCAATGCAAGGCATGGCATGTCAAGAAAAGACTAGTCATAACATTTTTTTATGATCTTTACTAACGTTTATTAGAATTGTTGAATGTTTTACATCATTGGAATGACATCTTAGCTGTAACTTATTTTATATTTTATTATCGTATGTGCACTTTGGTATGATGTAATATGATTATCATTTCCTTTCATATGTTGTAATATTAGATATATAACATAGAAATTAATTATTGCATGGAATAAATAATAAATTTTCATTCTAAATGTTTGTTTTTGCAGAACAAGGATCTTCCATAAGATCTGAATCATCCTCAACAAATTGATCCAGATCATGATGTTGGGTCTGATGCTGAGATGGGAGATGATGCTCATGATGACACAAATACAGATGACATCGATGTCATCGCCGATGTAAATGACGATGATGATGATCATGATGATCATGATCACAATGGTGATGATGATGTTGAGGCAGTTACTGGTAGCATCCAGTGAGATTCATGATCATATACACTGCATCATGGATCATTTTTGATATATTGTTATAATGCCTCTTTTCATGGTTTCTATCATATGTATCATTTTCACGGCCTCCAGTACCATATTACTGAGTTGTATCATTTTGACATGTTTCATGTTGACTTATATCGTTTGGACATGACGTATCATATTGACTTGTATTATTTTGTCTTACATAATTTATTATTTATATTTATATCATTTGTACATGATGTATCATTTTAACTTATGTCGATTGTTGGGCATGTATCATTTTCAGATGATATTGATCTACTGGCATATATATTTGACTTTCACTTGTTTTAGTTATATATGATGATGATCTTATCAATATTGACTCATCAATTTTTATATATTGAAAGTGGTTGATGATTTTTGGATGCATATTTATTACGTATGATGGTTTTGATTTACTGCTCATGATGGATGTTGTCAAATTCACTTAAATTATAGATATTTGACTCACTTGTTTTAATTATAGATGATGATCATGTTATAATAATTATCTTGTTATTTTATATATACTGGATGTTGTATATTCTATTTTGATGGAGATTTAATAAGTATAATGATGTTGTTAATTTGTATGGATTTCTGTTTCCCTAAAAAATTGTTTATAAATGTTGTCCTATAAAATATTTCAAATGCATTTATATGACTTATTGTAAAATCATATAAATTATTTAAGAGACATGATATATTTAACTAATTAAATTGAAATAAAACATATTAAATTAATAATTATAAGCAAAACAATAAGCATTTTTTGAAGCAAGAAAGGAAACAACAATGGAAGTCAAATTGGAAGCAAAATTGGAAGCCACGCCAGAAATAAAACTGGAAGCAAAATTGGAAACCAAACCAGAAGCAAAACTAGATGTAAAACTAGAAGCCAAACCAGAAGTGAAACTGGAAGCAAAATTGGAAGCCATATCAGAAGAAAAACTGGAAGCCAAAATGGAAGCAAAATTGGAAGGCATATCAAAAGAAAAACTGGAAGCAACACCTGGTGCCAAACTTGAAGCAAAATTCAAAGCCATATCAAAAGAAAAATTGGACGTAAAACGGGAAGCCAAACCAGACGCAAAAATGGTAGAAAAATTGAAAGGCATATCAGAAGAAAAACTGGAAACAACACTTGACACTAAAACTGGCGCTAATTCTAGCACTATTCCTGGCGCTATTCCTAGCACTAATCCTAGAGATAAACCTGGAGCTATTCTTGGCATTATTTTTCTGGTACTAAATCTCGTGCTAATTCCGGCGCTAAATCTAGCGCAATTATAAAAAATCCATATTACGCCCAATTTTGCACTAGAAAAGATGTCTGATTCATGGAGTAAAATACACTAAATTCCGACACTATTTTAGGCAATAATTGCTTTTTCTATTGTAATGAAAGCATGTCAAACTTTAAGGGTGATTGACTCTTGTATTTATTTTCTTTTGTATTATTTTAATACTCTCCTGGGGCCATTAAAAGAATATAAAATATTTGTGCCACGTGAAAGGTTTTTTGTTGAGCATGGTGGGTGGGGCTTCACTGCTCACACTCACAACAATTGCTTAATTGGCACACTAAGAGAACCATCCATACACTTGGCCCCAAGAAAGTGCCAAATGTGGCGAGCCCCAATGATCACAAATATGAGAAAATCTAGCTCAAATGGCCAACTATAAGGTGAAATAGAAAAGAATGGGTTTGATATTGCTGGAATGCTACCAGGTGAAAAACTATGGTGTGGGTGAAGGGGTTTAATACCACAGTAACGCAGATGGAAAAAAATTATTGTGGTGGTTGATAATGATCATGACCCACATAACATTTTCCTTGTATTTCCTACTCAGCAACTATTATTGTGTGGTAGCAACAACAATAGACAGGATCTTTGAAGCATGTTTGGCATAGGAGAAACATTCGATTTCCCAGCATTAATACCGCAATGAGGTTTAACCTGCCATTCTTTCAACCTTTGATCACCACGTGTAAGAAACATTAAAATAACTATCATAAATGTTTTTTGATTAGAAAAAAAACAAATATGAACCTTTTGAGAAACTTCGAACATGTGTACAACAAACACTCTCATTGTTTTGTACCATCGACTTTAAATTTTAAACTAAATATTTTCCATTAAATTTTAAACAATATTTTCCATTACATTAAATATTTTGAAATCATTCAAAGTAAAGTGGGTGATCATGTAAGCAACCTCCCTCCAATGTTTATATTCGGAGATTCTCCTTCATCAAGTGTGACCTAGATGCTTGTAAAATAATTTAAAAATTAAAAAAAAAAAATTACTCTATTAAAACTTTAGACTTAATTTCAAATAATTATTGTATTTTACATAATTATTATAAAAAAAATTAAGTAATTTAATCCATACGTAGATAATATACACCTGAGTTGAAGCCATGGCCCTCAAATACTCGCGATTGTTTGGTTAGGTTTCATTGTTTCTTCCACCACACAATATTATGATGTTTGGTTAACATTATCAAGGACATCTAAATGTTATTATATAAGTTTTATTTAATAATGTTAATTTTCTTAAATAATCATATATTTAATAAAGTTAATTTTCTTAAATAATTATATAATTAAATATTATATTTTCCAAAAATTTTTTTTTTTTTTGTAAGTAAGGATAGTATTTTATATATAAAGTGCCTGCTAAAGCATAGCATGTCTCCAAAAAACAGTAAACAGTTGGCTGAAATTTCTGGACTGCCCCAACAGAGGGGAAACCAGTCCAGTCAGCACTCAGTCATAAGATTTAAAAAGTAACTGATGCATCTAGAGAGTCAAAAAGTCCAAACTAAATGCTAATTGTTCTGCTAGTCTAAAAATAGTAAACACCTGTCGGTACATAACCAGAAACTAAACACCTGTCGAGAAGCCCAACCAAGTGTCATGGAGCTCTGCGGCCCATGGTTCTGCGTCAGTGTTGCTCGGCAGCTCGTTCCCGAGTTGTTCGGCTGCTCGTTCCTTGGCCACCTCGCGCTCCTTGTTCTCCACGGGGTCGCTATGTTCCGCTGGGCGCTTCCTTGTCGCTGCCTGACGCAGCACTCCTACCATGTCAGCCGCCGGTGCCTCCCCCATGGGAGTGCCTGAGGGGTCCTGTGAGAGCTCTGAATGCATAGCCGAGAGGGTTCGTAAGAAGGAGGCGACATTGTCCTCAGTGGCTTGAATTCTGAACTTGAAGTCCGCCACCTCCCTCCGAAGCTCAAAGACGAGGTCATACAGGATGCCCAGGCGCTCTCGAAAGTGCTCGCCCATCGGATGGGTCGCGGAGTGGAGAAGTAAGCGCTTGGACTCCGCAAATGAAGAGGGTGCACTTCGCCAAGTGCTCGAGGATGCCGGGATGGACATGGTGGCTATGAATTGTAAATGGGGGTCCTCAGGGCCGCGCTGGGAAGGAGGCAGCGTTCGCGGGAGGGTGGCCATGGAGTGAAGAAGCTGAGAAGGTTTCGGAGGCGGAGAGATTGCAGAGCGACGGCGAGCTGACTGTGCAGGTGGAGGAGAGGCGGTGGGGGAAGAAGGTTGGGGAAGGGAGGAAGAACCCGTCATCGGGGAGGCTGAGAGCGGGGTAGGGGTTCTGCGGGGTTTCCACGGTGAGCCACGCTTAGACTTGCCTCTAAGGCGCTCTCTCATGGGTGCAGGTGAGCCGAGTCGACTGGGGGCGGACCAGGAGAGCTCAAAGACAAAGGTGGGATTGCTGTGAGAGATCGGACTGCGCTTGCTGCGTGAAGGGAGGAGCCCTTCTATGCGCAAGCCTGGTGAAATGCAAAGGATGACATAACGATCCATGTTACAAAGAGCGCAGGGACGGGGGGTGGCGTAAATGCGCCATGCTCCTACCATCACGTCCATTTAAACTGAATTAATTCTCCCTTGCCGCCCTGTCCTGCAGCACGGGCTGATCACGTGGCTCCTTGCTGCGAGGCTGCGTGACCGGCTTCTCCCCTTGCCACGGGGAGTCCACTAACACCCTATCCGGGATTTCCAAAAATTATTTTATATTGATATATAATATATAATGAGTTATTTTTAAAATTGTTGTATGTTATTTTCTAATTCTATTATATTTAGGTTAATATTTTTAATAGAAGAAAAAACATTTTTGAATTTACTAAGATTTAGATAACATTACATTTTTAATTAAAAAAAAAACAATAATAAAAATAAAGTCAGTTTAATTTAAAAATAATTACATCTACTGTGTAAAACTTGACATGGAATGAAATAATAATAATACAATTTATATCTTAAAAATTTGGATCATTCTAGATACTTGATAGATCCAAGTTTAACATAGATCTAAACCAGTGATATATATATAACACTTTGATTAAAATTAAATAAATAAACAAAAGAGATTAAGATTTGATAGGATAAAAAGGATTTATATGTAAACAAAATAAAAATTAATAAAAAAATTATTAATTATTTTAAAAAATCATAATAATAATAAAATAATAATTAAAATTTATCAAAAACACCAACCTTCCTAACCTCTTAACTCAAAAAAATTATGGTGATTTTGGAAAGCTTCTCTTAATGCTTTTCGAGCACAGAAACAAAATTCTAAAGAATCGCAAGTAATCACTTACCCTCTTAAGGTCAGATAGACCAATTCGGTCTTAGTGGACGTTAATCATCAACATGATCATCAGTATAATATGGAATTTAATGGAGCATGTTACATTGAATAAGATTACACTCATATGTCAACTCTCGATGATGGTGGTGGTGGTGGTCCATTGAGACCAAATGGTTTATCGAAACTTAAGAAGGTAAGAGATTACTTCAATTTCTTTAAAATTGTATTTCTATGCTAAAAAAACATTGAGAGAAGCATTCCAAGATCACCATAATTTTGATGACTTACGAGGTTAGGAAGGTTGGTAATGTGGAAGATATTTTTAAATTATGATCTAATATGGGTATAGGCAGGGCAATCCAAGAGGAAGTGTTTTTCATTTTCTACCTGCTTAGTGTCACAAAGACGATAGATTCTCTCATCCCATGGTGTTTTGGGAGTTGTCCAATGCCCATTTTCACTATGTAATTTGTGAGAGTCTGTCCTTATTTTAGCAATGTTGATTTTCTTCTTTGCACTTTTCAAAACTGAGAGGTAATTTTGACCTTCTAAATTAGGGTTGATCACCTCCTTGTAGTATCTTAATTTCCTTTTATTCATTAATTCTTTATCACACCACATATTCTCCTTAAATTTATAAGTGATAATATTTTTAAAATTTTCAATATTCTCATGTTGGCTTCTTCTTTTATTCCTCAATGATTTAGCCAATATTTGGCATCTTTATGCCATCCCCACTTGAGCCATTGATGGTTTTAGATAAAGTTTGAAGCAATTTCTGAGAGCCTCTTGTCATCCATGTTGTTTATCTTGTTCTTGTACGTTAGGTATATAATCATAGCAATGCTCTCTGTTGGATTGTTATATTCTTTGCAATGAAAATCGAAGAAAATGACAGCAAGTCGGAGGTCGAGGTGGATTGACCGGGCAAAGTTAGAGTCAAAGAAATCGACAGCAAGTTGAAGGTCGAGGTGGATCAACCGGGTAAAGTCAAATTCGAAGAAATCGACAGCAAATCAAAGAGGTCAACAGACAAGAGGCTGACAGGAGGGCGCATGGAAACTGACTCAAGACTGAATGGAGGTCGATTGGTAATCGACTAGTAAACTAACTTAGATTCAACTGTAAAAGAATCCCGAGATTCGTGGGATTTGTAGCCAATGATTTGTGAGGATCTGTAACTGTTTTTGGGTGCCTTTCTTTAGGGTTTTTCCTACTGTAAATCTTATAAATAAGGCGTGTTGTAATGTTGAAAAATATAATATTTAGAAAATTTGTTTTAGAGATTTCTGGTCATGTAGATGTAAGTCGAGTTGACTACAGGGTTGTTCTTATGTAAGGAAAGAAGGTATGATGTCGATTGTGTCTTAGGTGTAGACCACAGTTAGGCATGTAACCTTTTATTCTGAAGGAATAAGACAATAAGAGAGAAAAAATCTCAAGGAATGTTGGTTTTCCCGTTTGGGTTTCTAGGGTAAAATATTTGTGTATTGTGTGTTTTCTTTATCATTTACTTTCTCAATTAAATCTTTCTTCCTCTCTTCTGCTAGGTTTAGTGTGGAAGTGTTCCTCGTTTCCTAAAATGTGGTATCATATCTTGGTTTAACAACCTTGGATCTAAGCTAAACCCTAAGTACAATAAGAGTTGTAAGTCAGAAATCTTTACGGATTGTGCTTAAAGAATGGTGAGTAGCTCGAGGGTAGAGATCGAAAAATTTAATGGCCAGAATTTTGAGCTTTGGAAGCTTAAAATTGAAGATCTCCTTGTGGATCGAGAAAAATGGGAAACAATCTGTCCAGGTACCATTCTGACAGGCATGCCGAGGGAAGAATGAGAGAAACTAGAGAGAAGGGCAAGGAGCACGATTCGACTTTGTCTTGCATATTCGATATTGATCAATGTCTCGGGTGAATATTCAGCCAAGAAATTGTGGGACAAGTTGGGGAGCTTGTACTAGTCAAAATCCCAACTAAATAAGTTGTTCCTTAGTAAGAAGTTGTATTTTCTGAGGATGAGTGAGGGAAGTTTGGTGACTGAGCATTTAAATGTGTTTAATACCATTATAATCCAATTATCTTATGTGGATATTAAAATCATTGAGGAGGAGAAATGTGTTAGCATATTATGTTCTTTTCCAAACTCTTGGGATAGATTGGTCATGGCGATAGGGAGTAATTCAACCACATTAGCACTAGAAGATGTGGTTGCATCTCTATTGTTAGAAGAAATGAGAAGGAATAACATGGAAGGATCGACCAAACATGCATTAGTGGTGAGAGGCCGATCGATCGACATATATAAAGGCAAATTCTTGAGTAGAAAGTGTAAGTCAAAGGGTAGATCTAAATCCCCAGTTCAGTCAACAACAAGAAGATGTTGGAAATGTGGTAAAGTTGGGCATTACAAAATGGATTGCAATTCGAAGGCAACAAAAGCCAGTACATGATCCGATGAGAAGCAGTTGACTAAGAGAAAGATGACTCGATATAAGGGAGGCAATGTGTACCTTGCATCGACTAGTACATAGTGAGATCAAGATGTTTGGTTGATTGACTTAGGATAATCATATCATATGACACCACATAGAGAATGGTTCTCTGAATATGAATGATATGAAGGAGGAGATGTGTTCTTGGGGGACAACTCGACAACCAAAATTGTCAGACAAGGAAGAGTTCGGCTGACACTGCAAGATGGGAGGAGTAGAACCCTTCTAGGTGTGCCACATATTCTGGGTTTGGCAAGAAACTTAATATCTATTAAGAAGATGAGTGATGCAGGGGTGCACACTCTATTTCAGAAGGATACGTGCAATATGGTCTGAGGTGTGATGGTCTTAATGAAAGCAGTTCGGATTGGAACCCTATACAAGTTATTAAGGAATGTTAACTTGACTAGATGAAACAACATCGTTGTTCCTGAAGTTGACTCTAATTCAACTCAACTCGACTCGACTTAGGCTGAGTCGATTCAACCCGAATCGACAAGATGACTCGACCATGCTATGGCATGAGAGGATTGAACATATTGGATAAAAAGGACTTCAAGCTTTGCACAACAAAGGTATGGTCGAAGGTTTTCCTGAATGTAATTTAGAAGTTGAATTTTATGAACATTGTATACATGGAAAAAAAAATCATGTAAGGTTCCCATCTAGAGTGACAAGGGCAAAGGCAATTCTAGAATTGGTTCATAGTAATGTTTTTGTCCCTTTTCAATGCCTTCACTTAGTGGATCCATGTATTATGTCCCCTTCATAGATGATTTTTCCAAGAAGAAATGGATATATTTCCTGAGGAAGAAAATAGAGGTTTTTGAGAAATTTAGAGAGTTTAAATCTCTTGTAGAAAACCAAACAGATAAGAAGATTAAGGTGTTGAGAACTAACAACGATGGTGAATTATGTGGAAAGGAATTTGATCAGTTCTGCAAGCAGTGTGGCATAGAACGCCAAAATACCACACCATATACCCCACAACAAAATGGATTTGTTGAGAGAATGAATAGAACATTGATGGACAAGGCAAGGAGCATGCTCAATGGTGTTGGGCTTGCACAAGAATTATGGACATAGGTAATCGACACTGCAAAATATCTAGTGAATATGTCTCCTTCATCGATGCTAGTCGACACGATTCCACATGAGGTATGGTTTGGTAAGAAGCATTCAGTTTCACATCTCAAAATAGTTGGTTTTGATGCATTTGTGCATTTTCCCAAGGAAACGAGGAGGAGGCTGGACAAGAAGGAAGTCAAGTGTATTTTCATTGGATACAAAGAAGAAATGAAAGGATATAAGCTATGGGATCTTGCATCAAGGAAAACAATGCACAATCGAGATGTGATATTCAGAGAAGTTAGAAGGAAGTCTAAGTCTGAATTGATGGTTCAAATAGAGAATAATCCAGAGAAGGTGTGGTTTGGACTAAGGAATGAATAAGTTGATTTAGATGAGTTAACTGAATCAAATGAAGAGGTGGAACAACCGACCCCGGTTTTGGGGTCAGAAGGAGTAATAAAATGAGTCGAAAGGTATAGTCCGCCCAACTTTCATTTTGCATTTGTGTTAACTGCCACTGATGAAGAGCCAAGTCGATCAAGGAGGTAATTCACTCAGCAGAGGGAAAACTTTGGAAGGACGCCATGGTTGAAGAAATGGAATCTTTGCATAAGAATGAGACATGGGATTTAGTCAAATTACCAAATGGAAGAAATCTCATTGGTAGCAAGTGGGTATTCAAGAATAAAATGAACGTCGCAGGTTAAGTCAAGAAATTCAAAGCTCAACTAGCAGCAAAAGGATATTCCCAAGTTGAAGGAATCAACTTCGGTGAGATTTTTTCCCTTGTTGAAAAATTAACTTCCATTAGAGTACTAATGTCTCTGGCTGAAACATTTAATCTAGAAATAGAACAGATGGATGTAAAGACATCATTCCTACATGGGGACCTAGAAGAATAAATCTACATGAAACAACCTGAAGGATTTGTAGTAAGGGGCAAGAAAGACTTGGTGTGTAAATTGAAAAGATCCCTTTATGGTATAAAGCAATCACCAAGGATTTGGTATCAAAAGTTCGACACATACATCCTTAGTTTGATATTTGTGAGAAGCAAAGTTGATCACTGCATATATTCCAAAGAAGATGGTGGGTGTTTCATGTATGTAGCATTGCATGTCGATGACAATTTGTTGATTGGAAAAAACATGAACGCAATAAAGGAGGTGAAGAAGCAACTATCCTCCAAGTTTGACATGAACAATCTTGGTGCAACGAACTTCATTTTGGGAATGGAGATCAAGAGAGATCAAGCAGCTAGAAAGCTCTAGTTGAACTAGAACAAGTATATTGAAACAATCTTGAATGTTTCAACATGCATGATTGCAAAATTGTGAAGGTGCCAATTCCTGTGGGAGAAAAGCTAATTGTTGAATAGTGTCCAAGGACATAGGAGGAAATAGAGGACATTGCATGTGTTCAATATGCAAGTGTTGTTGGAATTCTAATGTATGTGATGGTCTGCATTCGACCAGACATTTCCCATGCAGTGGGAGTGTTCAGTAGATACATGTTGACACCTGGAAAGAAGCATTGGACAACCGTCAAGAGAGTATTCGGGTATTTGTGTGGCATAAAATACTATGCTATATGCTATCAAGGAAAACCTAAAAGTGACAATGAATTAAATGTACATGTCCTTGCTGATGCCAACTAGACTAGAGATATGGATCGTCGAAGTTCAACCAGTGGATATGTGTTCAAGATGTTTGGTAGATAAATCAATTGGATGAGTAAGCAACAGGAGGTCATAGCCTTGTCATCAATAGAAGTTAAATACATGGCATCCACTCATGGAAGCAAAGAAGTAGTATGGCTACAAAGGCTATGTTCAGGAATCGGGTTTGAGTAGAGAGCTATGAAGATAAGTTGCAATAGTCAAAGCGCAATATTTCTAGCAAAGAACCCAGCTTATCATTCCAAGACTAAGCACATTGATGTACAATACCATTTGATAAGAGACATGGTGGAAAGAAACAAGGCGCTACTGAAGAAAGTAGACACATTGGATAACATAGCAAACTCTTTGACCAAGTATGTGAGTGCTTTGAATTTCTCTAGTTGGTGCAGAGAGGTAATGGGATTTTTTTCCCTATGTCTTTGAACGAGAGTTCATAAATCTCCCAGTTCCAGCAAAGAAGACAACAAGTGGGAGAATGTTGGGTTGTTATATTCTTTGCAATGAAAGTCGAATAAATCAACAACAAGTCAAAGGTTGAGGTGGATCGACCTGGTAAGGTCGGAGTCAAATAAATCCACAAAAAGTCAAACGTCAAGGTGGATCGATAAGGTAAAGTCAAAGTCGAAGAAATCGACAGCAAGTCGAAGAGGTCAACTGACAAGAGGTCGACAAGTGGGCTCATGGAAACTGACAAAAGACTGAATGGAGGTCGATTGGTAATCGACTGGTAAACCGACTTAGAGTCGACTATAAAAGAATCACAAGAATCACAGGATTTGTAGCCAATGATTTGCGAGGATCTGTAGTCTTTTTTGGGTGCCTTTATTTAGGGTTTTTCTTACTGTAAAGATTATAAATGAGGTGTGTTGTAATGTTGAAAAAGTTAATCTTTAGATAAATTGTTTTAGAGGCCGGTGGTCATGTAGATGTAAGCCAAATTGGCTACAAGGTTGTTCTTGTGTAAATAAAGAAGGTACGTTGTCGATTGTTTCTTAGGTGTAGACCAAGGTTAGACATGTAGCGTTTTATTTTGAAGGAATAAGACAACAAGAGAGAAAAACACTCAAGGAATGTTGGTTTTCCCATTTGGGTTTATAGGGTAAAATATATGTGTACTGTGTGTTTTCTTTGTCATTTACTTTCTTGATTAAATCTTTATTCCTCTCTTCTGCTAGGTTTAGTGTGGAAGTGTTCCTCATTTCCTAACACTCTCAATGGGGGAAAGGCTTGCTTCTATGAGGAGGATAGGATAGAGTGTATTTCCCTTAATTTAAGATTACAAGTTCTAAAATTCTTTTGGATCTGTTCAATCTTTCTCCAGGATTCTCTAGATATACTGCAACCCCAAACTTCACATCCATATAAAATAACTAGAGTGACGAGAGTGTGAAAGAGGAGTTTTTTTTATCCCAAATTCAAAGGTTTGTTGATTTATAATTGTTTTCAAGCCCATAATAATATTTCCACCCTCCATTTATCCTTTTTCAAACACTATAGTTCCAATTGAGCTTGTGGTGGATATTGATTCCAAGATACCTGTATGAAAGTACTTCCTCCAATCTATTGTTGTCATAAACAAAACTATTGTAGGTGATCCTTTTGTATTTAATTATCATAACCTTTGTTTTGTCAGTGTTCACAGTCATGCCCATGATGTAGAAGAAGTCCTTCAGGGTTATTAGTTTCTTACCTAGGTCGTACAGAATCTTCTCCATAATAATAATATAATCAACATAAAGGAGGATGATGACTATACTAGCGAGATTCAGGACAACAGAGCCTGTGTCCTCCAAACAATCTTCTAACTTATCAATATAGATGCCAAAAAGGGTAGCAGATAGGGGAAAATCTTGCTTGAATCTTATACTACAATTAATTTATTTCAACCAGACCTCAATGTTCCTAAACTTGGAAATAAATTTCTCATATAGCCTTACTGCATCAACTCTTAACTCGAAAGGGACTTTAATCTCTTCTAGCCTATTCCAGAGGTTATTCTTGGGCACAATGTCAAAAACTTTTTTTAAATCAATGAAACAATAAAGGAAATCAGTTTTATCATTACGACACTCCTCTGCAATGATCCTAAATGTAACAAAGTGGTCCATAGTGGAATGGTATCCTCTAAACCTAGCTTGGCCTCTATCTCTTTTTCCATGTCTTTCTAGCCATGTGTTGATCTTCTTTTATTCTTTCTTTTATAAGTAGGTACAATGAGGCTTTGAATCCAAGGTGGGAAAACAATTTTTGTCTAGGTTCTAGGACAATCAAATCAAGGCCTATACTCTTCTTCAAGGTCTTCTCCTTGCAAATGATGTTAACATAAAATCTTTGATCGCTATAAGAGACTCGAGTGTTAGCATCAAATTGATGATTGTAAAATCAACTCCAATGGACAACAAGCTTGCCCTGATCATTGCTCAAATAAATACAAAGATTAAGGATCATATCATAATTTCATTTTATCAAGTCTCACGAGAATTTAATTCTTGGGATGATTTACTAGCCAATGAAGCCACCTTATTAAATCTAGAGGTCTTGAAAATAATGGGGGGGAATTATATTGTTATATCTCCCTAAGTATTTAAGGTTTGTGATCCCTAGCCACACTACATATCCATTAACTAAAACATGCTCCATCATATCATATCATTCTTCAAGCACGGGGAGGGGATATGCAAGGACATGACCCCATCTTGCTTGCATGTGGGAAATAAACTATGTCTTGTCTATTGCACTTGTTTTTATGGTCTCTCACTAGCAAGGTGGGGGCGCACACCTAGAATGGAATTCACATCAACTCCAGGAGATCTCTCAAGTAGAATCAATCCCAACAAGTAGGAGATTTATTTGATCTTGGGTTGTCTCTTCAAGATGCTAGTATACATGCTTCAATTTTTGGAGGCATTCAATGATAATTGCTAGAGTGCTTAGCTTTCTAGAATGCATTTGGATCTCAATATTTGGAAATTGCCTCTAGGATTTGGACTCAGATCAGAAGGAGGTTCTTATGTAGGATTTCTCTCTTCTTCTGAATTCCCATAGAATTCACTTCTTTAGCTTTCTATTTATCATTAGTAATCAAATTTTATCTCTATGCACTCTGGTTCTTAAATGTTTGGGATATGTCTTTCAATTTATATTTGGGATTAGACATGTTGGTAACTTCAATCCATGTTACAATAATTTCTAGAAGAATATCGTGTTTGTTATTCTACTTCTAGGTGTGTAGAATAGAGAACCTCCCATGTGTGATGGAGTTAGTTTTAGTTAACTTGGCTTCAATTCGACCCTATCACCCTTAGTTATTTCTAATTCGAGCTCAGAAATCATTGACTGCAAGGATATTTTGGAAATTAGGAGAACTCTTTGAAGGCGTGAGGAGTCTGCTCAATGTAATAGAAGCTCCATGTTCTTGATAACCTCCAAAGTTCTTGAGAATGAACATCAATGCACCACTCATAACGTGACAATTATGAATCTTTTGGTCTAACAAAGGAAGAAATTAGATGTTTTGGTTCAAGCAGAGTGCAACATGCTAAGGAACCTAGTCATCAACCTTAGTAAAGACTACCACTCCATAGCCTCAAACAATATGATGCCAATCAACTCTGCCCTTGCATATTTCAAAGAGTAGGAGTCAATATTCTAAATGAAAGATGACATAGACACCGAGTAGAAAAATTGTCTTCCCTCTAATGTTGGTCAAAAGGAGGCAAACAACAATCATGAGTTTTGTTAGTTCTTATGTTTTTTAAAGTAATTCTAACCAGAGCTATTTTTATTAAGTAATTTACTCACAAGAACAATTGTGATGTAATCATCATAGACATTAGCAAAATCTATTATGTGGTTTCTAGGAATTCTCATTTTTGTACGAAACTTTATATCATTTTTTTTTGTATATTTAATATTAATTTGGTTGCAACTATTTTAATAAAATATTCTCCATTTTTTATTAAAAAAAACATTTAAAAAAACTATTATTATTTAAAATAATAATAATTTTTTTTAAATTTAAAATAATAAAATAAATTAATTAAAAATTATTTTTCAATATGAAACAAATACAAAGTAAACAAGGGCTACAATTAGTCCTCGCCTCATAGGAAATCTGAAAAATGAAAATGTACGCTTTACATTTTTTTTTTGTCTCATGGAAGTGATAGGTGATTCAAATTTAAAATATCATTTGATTTTATGTACATAATTACACATTTTGGTACATTATTTACCATTTGAATTTTCAATATATAAATCTCAAATTTGTGTATTTAATTGTGAATTTTAATCGTAACATTCTTATAACTCTTTTAGTAAAATAATTAGAGGTAGTGCATGTTTTTAGTAAATGAATAAATATTTTTATTTTTTAATCGAAATAAAAGAAAATTATATTATATATAAATCTCAAATTTGTGTATTTAATTGTAACATTCTTATAACTCTTCGTAAAATAATTAGAGGTAGTGCATGTTTTTAGAGTAAATGAATAAATATTTTTTTTAATCGAAATAAAAGAAAATCATATTATATAGGGATTGTAGTTGAAGCTAACTTTAATATTACAAAAATGTTAGTTTTAAAAAATTGTTAGTTCTTAATTTTTGAAAAAGATTGTATTTACCAAAGCTATATTCAGATATTTTTTGCATGAGAAAATTCTGACAAATTGTTTATATAACAAAATGCAGAAATAATACATGTCTAGATTGGATTATGTGTTTGACTTCTTGTCACCACTAACTATGTTATTGAATGAGGCTTTTTCTTCTTAACTACTATTATTCAAGCTTTTGTTGCTTTCAATGAATTTGATGTTGCTCCCTTTAATCTTGGTTTTCCTTGGCTTGGAGGTTATGGTCGTTCTATAATCTCTTCTTCTTTTGCCTAATTTGCCCAACTCACCTTTATTTGAGGATTAGGCAAGATTTTTGCGTACTGATCCAAATCTAGGGGAACAACAAATTCCTCTTTCACCTTATCTTATGGTACCACATATTTCTCTTTTGATGAGGTGTCATGGCTGAGATATAGAAAAAAATGTCCAGTTTATCGAGCAGACTACTGATATAAATACGAGAAATTATTGTTCTTTCTATAACAACTTTGTTGATAGATATTCGAATTGCAATACTACATTTGCATGTAAATATTTCAATATTGAAAGACAATAAGTGAATTATGTAAAATCCTATACTCCATGTTAAATTCAAACTGATCACTTTTATTTTTTTATATTTATGATGTAAAATAATTTTATTTGAAAAATATGTTGAATCAGTTTCATTATGCCAATGTCATTGTCAATGTCATTGTTTGGTAATTTTTTATAAATATGAAGCTTATATGAATATATTTATATAAATATATATCAAATAGTTTAAGGAATTAGTTTTATTAGTTGTTGTTAAAATAGTTATATTTGGATCTATATTACTTTACATAAACATATTTATGAAACATATCATTCCAAATAATATTTGGAATGCAATTCACAACAACATTTTTGAATTTGAATTTCTAAAAAATTGAAAGTTACTTTTTAGGTTTGATGATTTCATGTTGTTAACATGTCTTTACAGTCTTCTCATCACATGTGATTCCATGTTGTTAATAATTGAGGTCCCTACAATCTTCTAATCACATATGACTTTTAAGTATTCCATTTCTATGGTGGATATCCATTGAATATTTAAAAACAATGAAAACACCTTCTACCCATTGCTAATTATGACATTGTTTTCAATGTGCTTAGTTTGTGTGTGTGCTTTATTGATCTAAGATTATCTTACACAGTGTACACTCATTGCTAATTCTCGCATAAGGTACTTACAACTAAATATTATTTTTCTAAGGAAATCCTCACGGAAAACCTTCTAAGTACTTCCCCATGAGGATGGTAAATTGGGTAAATTGTCGACCCTATTAACGAAGCCTAAACCCAAGGGGATTAAGAGATTCAAACTCATGTCCTCACTAATTCACCGAGGGAGAGATCTCATGTTTGGATCATGACCGCTTGGGCTAACCCAAGAGGTTTTTTTACAACTAAATCTATATTCAACTATACAATATCAAATAATCTTTAAAATCCTCCAGAGTGATTAGTTTTGCAACTTTCATAGCTCCTCTGATGTAGTATTTTTCGATCCATTGATGTGCATAGCCAATGTCATATTTGGTGCCAAGTTTTCCACTTACATACTAGCTTATCTGAATTCTCTAGAATAAATTGGCCCCGTTTGTCTCATAAATAATTTTTTATGCTAACAGAGTTGGTGATCATTTGTCTGCTAAGCAAAGTTGGTGACCTTTCTTGCTTGCATAACCATTGCATGTAGATGAGTTTTTTAGCCTCTATAAGACCCAAACACTTATCCCTTACCGTTGTAACTCTTTGACATATTGATGCATAAAGTGTTTCCATAAGATTTGTATCCTTATCTTTCTACAACATTTATTGCAAAAGGGAATGCACCATCTTCTCCTATGCAACATCCCTCTATTGTTTCTCTACCTTAAGAAGAGTCACCCTATTTATCTTTGCTAGTTTCACACAAGCTTCAAATAATAATTCCAGTGCCTCACACTTTTCCTTTGAAAGGACCTCATTCCAGTCTTTGTATTTGAAGGGATGATCTAGATTTATTTTCGGCACGAAATGAGAGCGGTGATATAATAAAGAAATGCACAGAAATATCGCAGATATTCAATAATGTAGTAGAGATATCGCAGATATTCAATAA
>CBVK0101524334.1:0-10881 GCA_900067695.1 Picea abies
TTGTGGCTCTTTCTTGTCCCATGATTGAGGCTTTAGAGAAGGGTACTGAGTTTGTATTGTTAATAACACCATATGTTAAGGAAAAAAAAGAAAGAACAAGGTTATAGCAAGGTAGCGGGGCTGTATAAATAAACATTAAATATGCCAAAGATCTATTTTTGCAAATGCAATGACCCTTAGGAAGGTATTCCCATGATCGTCTCGAGGATATACGTGCCTTTCAACTACTGAGGTGGTTTGTAGTGCATCCCTTTACCATTAATTTTGAAGTTTTCGATCAAGATTGTTGTCAAATCTCCTTAGTCCAAGCCTTGTTCTTAGAAATGGTGGTGATCTAGTGAAGAAGAAGCGGAATCCCAAGAATAGGCTAGAAATGGTGGTGATCTAGTGAAGAAGAAGCGGAATCCCAAGAATAGGCGCAAAGAATATATGGAAGTCTAAGGATGGGAGCGTTTCATAGTGGAATTGATGAACCTGAACCTCTTTCCTAAGGCGTTTCATGTGGTTAAGGAAGAAATTTGGGGCAGATTCATGTAAGAATAGTCCGTGCAGAGTAGAACTAGGTATTTCATGTGGTCAACGTAGAAATTTGGGGCAAATTCATGTAAGAATAATCCTAGAAGATGTAAGAATAGTCCATGCAGAGTAGAACTAGGTATTTCATGTGGTCAACGTAGAAATTTGGGGCAAATTCATGTAAGAATAATCCTAGAAGATTGAAGCGGAGCCAACTGAAAGGTTTACATGCAATGCGAGTGGTGATGCTCTGAAGGTTTACAGATAAACATTGAACATTGATTCAATAATGAATAAAGTTTAGGCACATTTTATATATATATATATATATATATATATATATATATATATATATATATATATATATATGTTAGAGATATTAATATCAGTCATAGTGTTGTGTGATAGCAGTAAATGCAAAGCTTATGAGTATTAAACAAGTGCATAGTTGGGTAGTATTTAATGATCGCAAGTGCATGTAAATAATAAGTTACATCACATATAATTAATTTCCATAAAAAATATGTAAATAAATAAAAAATTATCTCAATAAAATGAAATTAAGAAAATCAGTAAATGTTTTTTATTTTACACAAAATCAAAATTAATAGAGAATATTAGAAAAGATAAGATAAAATTTTAGAACTCAAAGCTATTTGACTCAAAAGATTATTATAGTACTGTATGGGATTAATTGGAGAAAGAGGAATGCATACAAGGAAGTGGGCTATATGCATTATACATTGCTTATCATGTACAAGATTTAGAGGATTACATAAACATGGTTGTCTTACCCTTTAGTGACTCACAATAATGAGAATAGAGGAAACAATATCATCCATATTTCATCTCTCATGGCCATGGTTGATCACATTAATCATATGTTTAGAAGGAGAATGAATGGGGTTTATAGATAAAATGCTATCACTTATGGTTTTGATCCTCCATTTTTTAAAGGAAATATAACTTGGAATAACTCTAATTTTGAAGGGCCTATACTAATTTTGAATTTGAATATTTTTTGGGAAGTAGTTGTTGGTATCTATATGGAGAGACTAAATTCTCGTTTCAAAAACCAAATGAGATGATGGATAAGGAGAAACAGAAGGAAAACTACGATCTTGAGGAGGAAGCGATTGAAAAGGGAAACAAGAACAGAGAGAGAAGTAGAAGATGAGTGTCACCAAAAAATGATCCCATCAAACCACTATTTTTTATACATCTAAAGGAATTATCTCAAGTACAAATAATGTAGGATAAAGGTAAAGGGGTTGCCTCTAATAGCTCTTCCCAAGCTAAATTTTGTATTGATCTCTCAATATTTACTTGCAAACACGAAGAAGGGAACTCATAGCATACTTTGCAAGAATTGGAAGAATTGAAACAAAATACCAAAACAAAGAGAGATTCAATTATGGATGAATATATCTAGTTGTATGCTAAATCCTTTGTGGTTTACCTTGACTAAACTAGGTGTAGGGAGATAAGTCTCATTATATTCTAGATCTTTTCTGGCATAACAAATACTACATAGAATTCCATCTAGATAAGAATTCCCTCATATGTGAAAATTTGGGACAATACCAATAGAGGGCGCCTATATCAACAAATGTTGGGAGACAAGTTGAAAAAATTCTGAAAACTTAGGACAATACCAATAGAGGGGGCCTATACAAACAAAGGTTGGGAGACAAGTTGAACTACTTCTCAAAATTTGGGACAATACCAATAAAGGGGGCCTATACCAAGAAAGGTTGAGAGACAAGTTGAACTACATCATTAAAACACAGAAAGGAATTTTCTTCCTCAATTCGACAAAATGGATGCATGCAAAAAAAATTCCATTAAACTTGAGGAGGTCACCTCTGTAGATAAGATTTCAAGGATTATGACTACTAAAGTCTTACTACCCTACTAACAATTAAGATTTCAAGGATTATGACTACTAAAGTCTTACTACCCTACTAACAATAATTTTCTATATTTATATATATTTATATTTTCTTTTAACGATTTAAGATTATGGATAACCAACTTTAAGTTGATATAAATAATGTCAAATTATGTAGTTCTCTCCAAACTATGAAAAGACATATAGACACCTAGTCCAAATCGTCCAAATCTTGTACTCAAAATACAAAAGTATGTTGGTTAGATATTTTGTATTAATAATAAGTTAAAGTATCGACATAAATGTAAATATCATTCTTTAGAATTAGATAAAAATACTTTTATATATTGTTTATTATTAAAATAGTAATTAACATTTTATTATTTAAATTCAAAATAATTTAAATAAATAAATTTATTATTATGTATTTTTTTAAACTCAAACCTTCACTTCGGACAGACTTGTGAATAACCTAAATTAAATCTAATTAAAGATATCTAGAAATTATAAGAAACTTAACAAACTACTAAGGTCAGTTTAATGTCGAAATTTTGGCCTTCGTGTTGGATGTATTGAATCTCACACTCTAACAACCTAAATTAAATCTAATTAAAGATATCTAGAAATTATAAGAAACTTAACAAACTACTAAGGTCAGTTTAATGTCTAAATTTTGGCCTTCGTGTTAGATGTTAATGGTGCCAATATTAAGACATTGAATCTCACACTATAACGACTAAAAGAATGTCTCTTATTTGGAAATTACCGTCCAATTTCAATACGTTGGCCACAACATTATTGACAAAATGAGAAGCAAAGAAGATAATACACAGATGATAGGTTGGAAACAAGAATGTGTAAAGAATATAGCATTGAGTGAATTTTATTAAGGGAAAAGAGCTGAGCTAAATAAGATCCAACAAATCAAGAAGATCAAGAACTAGGACATAAATCTTAGAATAGACTCATACAACTTGTAGTGTACAATCACTACCACGTTGAGGTTTACAACTAACACTCCCTCTTAAACTCAACATTTACAGAAATCAGCACTAATAAAGCCTAAGCGTTGTATTTTGAAATTAAAAAAATGGATTTACCCAATGGATTTAAACAAAATAAAAGAAGAATTCAAAAATGAAAAATGTTAAATGGTCTATGTCTCAGCTAGGCTTACAATATGTAAAAACAAAAATAGACTTCAACTTTTCACTTGAGCCGGGTTTTTTCTTTCTCTTCTTCCAAACTCTGTATTGTTCTAATGTGGTCATTTTTTTTATTTTGGCATTGATACCAAAGACTCTATGTTTGGCCTTCTTTCTTTGTCTCTACAACTTCATATTCAGAATTTGATCAGGCTTCTTATGCATGCTTCTTTCATCTTATTCTGCAACAAATTTGTATTTGACAATGGGTTCATGCCACCACTGCAAACTATCATCAACGCCCTTCATAGCTTGGGCTACACAATAAACAAAGTATTTCCACATTAACTCAGAATAAAGTCTGATTTCTTCAAAACTCCATTGCATGAAAATGGTTTCAAACTGGTCTTTATTGAAATCCTCATCCATGTCTTTGTCTTATTCTTTTGGCTTCTCACATGCATACTCAAACAACTTGTCAATCTGATATAAAAAATTATAACAAGAACCATTCTTTTAACGGACTTTGTTTGTTATCAATGTAATGTCTAGGTAATCCAATAACATTATGAGAAATATAAGTGAAATAGTAGAATATATAAGATGAGGGATTTTGGAAGATTGGAAGATAGATAAGTGGGAAAAAAAATGATTAAGAAATTTGAAAAGATGATAATGTAGGGGATATTTTATTTTTAATATTTTTCTCTAAAGAAGAAAAGAAAATATGAGCATGGATTTATTATAATGGATAGATGCATCATTCTTGATGCAAGTAATTGAAGTAGTTTGTTAGTGATGCCAATATATTTAAGATTGGATGGTAGGTACTATATGGGATGAATTGGAGAAAGAGGAATGCATACAAGGAAAGGGACTATATGCATTACACATTACTTATCATGTACAAGATTTAAAGGATTACATAAACATGGTTGTCTTACCCTTTAGTGACTCACAAGAATGAGAATAGGGGAAACAATATCACCCATATTTCATCTCTCATAGCCATGGTTGATCACATTAATCATATGTTTAGAAGGAGAATGAATGGGGTTTATAGATAAAATGTTATCACTTATGGTTTTGATCCTTCATTTTTTAAAGGAAATATAACTTGGAATAACTCTAATTTTGAAGGGCCTATACTAATTTTGAATTTGAATATTTTTTGGGAAGTAGTTGTTGGTATCTATATGGAGAGCCCAAATTCTCGTTGCAAAAAACAAATGAGATGATGGATAAGGAGAAACAGAAGGAAAACTACGATCTTGAGGAGGAAGCGATTGAAAAGGGAAACATGCACAAAGAGAAAAGTAGAAGATGAGGGTCACTAGAAAATGTTCCCATCAAACCACTATTTTTTATAAATCTAAATGAATTATCTCAAGTACAAATAATGTAGGATAAAGGTAAAGGGGTTGCCTCTAATAGCTCTTCCCAAGCTAAATTTTGTATTGATCTCTCAAGATTTACTTCCAAACACGAATAAGGGAACTCATAACATACTTTGCAAGAATTGGAAGACTTGAAACAAAATACCAAAACAAAGAGAGATTCAATTATGGATGAATATATCTAGTTGTATGCTAAATCCTTTGTGGTTTACCTTGACTAAACTAGGTGTAGGTAGATAAGGCTCATCATATTCTAGATCTTTTCTGGCATAACAAATACTACATAGAAGTCCATCTAGATAAGAATCCCCTCATATGTAAAAATTTGGGACAATACCAATAGAGGAGGCCTATACCAACAAATGTTGGGAGACAAGTTAAACAACTTCTGAAAACTTAGGACAATACCAATAGAGGGGGCCTATACAAACAAAGGTTGGGAGACAAGTTGAACTACTTCTCAAAATTTGGGACAATACCAATATAGGGGGCCTATACCAAGAAAGGTTGGGAGACAAGTTGAACTACATCATTAAAACACACAAATAAATTTTCTTCCTCAATTCGACAAAATGGATGCATGCAAGAAAAATCCCATTAAACTTGAGGAGGTCACCTCTATCGATAAGATTTCAAGGATTATGACTACTAAAGTCTTACTACCTTACTAACAATAATTTTCTATATTTATATATATTTATATTTTCTTTTAACTATTTAAGATTATGAATAGTCGACTTTTAGTTTTAGTTGATATAAATAATGTTATGTCAAATTAGGTAGTTCTCTCCAAACTATGAAAAGACATATAGACACCTAGTCCAAATCGTCCAAATCTTGTACTCAAAATACAAAAGTGAGTTGGTTAGATATTTTGTATTAATAATAAGTTAAAGTATCGACATAAATATAAATATAATTCTTTAGAATTAGATAAAAATACTTTTATATATTGTTTATTATTAAAATAGTAATTAACATTTTATTATTTAAATTCAAAATAATTTAAACAAATAAATTTATTATTATGTATTTTTTTAAACTCAAACCTTTACTTCTTACATACTTGTGAACAACATAAATTAAATCTAATTAAAGATATCTAGAAATTAAATCTAATTAAAGATATCTAGAAATTATAAGAAACTTAACAAACTACTAAGGTCAGTTTAATGTCTAAATTTTGGCTTTCGTGTTAGATGTTAATGGTGCCAATATTAAGACATTGAATCTCACACTTTAATGAATAAAAGAAAGTCTCTTATTTGGAAATTACACTTTAAGTCCAATTTCAAGACGTTGGCCACAACACTATTGACAAAATGAGAAGCAAAGAAGATAATATAGAAAAGACAGGTTGGAAACAAGAATGTGCAGAGAATATAGTGTTGAGTGCATTTTATTAAGGGAAAAGAGTTGAGTTAAATAAGCTTGAACAAATCAAGAAGATAAAGAACTAGGACATAAATTCTAGAATAGACTCGTACAACTGGCAATGTACAATCACTACCACGTTGAGGTTTACAACTAACACTCCCTCTTAAACACAACATTTACATACATCAACATTAATAAATACTAAGTGTTGTATTTTGAAATTAAAAAAATGGATTTACCCAATGGATTTAAAATTAATCAAATAAGAATTCAAAAATGAAAAATGCTAACTGGTCTATGTCTCAGTTAGGCTTAACAACAAAAATAGACTTCAACTTTTCAATTGAGCCGGGTTTTTTCTTTCTCTTCTTCCAAACTCTATATTTTTCTAATGTGGTCATTTTTTTTTATTTTGGCATTGATACCGAAGGCTCTATGTTTGGCCTTCTTTCTTTGTCGCTGCAACTTCATATTCAGAATTTGATCAGGCTTCTTATGCACATTTATTTCATCTTATTCTGTAGAAAATTTGTATTTGACAGTGGGTTCATGCCACCACTACAAACTATCATCAACGCCCTTCATAGCTTGGGATACACAGTAAACACACTATTTCCACATTAACTCTCAATAAAATCTGATTTCTTCAAAACTCCATTGGATGAAAATGGTTTCAAACTAGTCTTCATTGAAATCCTTATTCATGTCTTCATCTTATTCTTTTGGCTGCTCACATGCACACTCAAACAACTTGTCAATCTGATATAAAAAATTATAACAAGAACCATATTGGTTCTCTTCTTTCTGTTCTTTCTGAGAGAAGTTACCATCATCATCATCATCATCATCATAGATTGACTATTCAATCCATTTCAAATCAACATCAACACTATTTTCTTCTTCAGTTGCTTCATTGACAGTCATCAGTGTAGTGGCTTGAATGCTTTTTTCATAAAACCTTCTTTCAAGTACTGCTTCTGTAGTCACCAAATCATCCACCTGGTTTTGAATGCCAAGTAGGCTTCCTCCTCCAAACATCAATTTATCAATTTTATTCTTCTCTTACATTATTTGAAGGCACTCATCATAAGATAGGTTATCATCATCAAATTCAACTTCAAGATTTCTTACCTATGTTTTAGAGAGACTAATTTTGTCACAATATTCATCAATCATTATTGATGTGAATCCTTTGTTTTCATCAACAAACAGTACTCAAATCAATTAATCGATGCAAGTTGTTGTACTGATAGCTTCACCATTAGTTTATGCAATTTTCTCATGCTCTGCTTCACACACAGATGCACCTTCTTTCTCTTCATCTGGTAGCTCTACTTCACACACATATGCTCCTTCATTCTGGTCCTCTAATAGTTGTGCTTCAAACGTAGATGTTTCTTCATTTTGTTCCTCTGGTAGCTCTGCTTCAGACACAGGTTCTTCTTCCAGAGTGGAAACATTCAATAAATTATTTCTCCCTCTTTCATTGTACTCTGTTTCCAAAATACTCCAAACTTATTTCAAAGATGTTGTTGTTGCAACCTTTTGCAACATACTGTCATCCAAGGCTTGTTGGATGAGCTGCAATGCTAATGTATCCCTTTCCTCATCATGTATATTATGATAACAGTCTACAAGAATCAAATAAGCATTCATTATAAGAGACCAAAATTCAAAATTCTTATCATTATACTGTGGCGGTAATGGTAGATTCATGCTCATGTTGCTCCAAATTTAATCAATTTTCATCTGATCTTCTTCTTGTGTGAGCTGCTCAGGTACAATTGGACCCTCTTCATTTATCTTTGCAAAATATGTTGCCATTTCTTTGTTGTTCTCATTCCATATCTGTTTGAGATCTCTTCTGGACTTCTTGATTCATCTTTATTGACCCATGACAACGTTTCTTTGTTGTTCATTCACCAATTTGATCACACTTTTGGATGCACTATTCTATCTCATCACACTAATACTGCTTGATGCAAACAAACATGTTCTCTTCCTATTTCTTGCGCGTAAAACTAGGTCCATGAAGTTCTCTCCGTGACTTCGAGCCAAAAAACGCAAGGTAAACCACTTCTTTAGCTCCGATCTGGATGGATCTGACTATCTGAGCACGAGATCTACAAATTCAGAACACTAAGATCTGTTCTTTATCGACTGTAACCCTTTAATGGAAAAATCAGGCTATCTAAGTGTACCCAAGAGAAAAGAAAAAATTTGAAGGTCAACTTCTCATGTGACCAAGGGCGATTTGTTGTAAAGATCAATGGTCCTCGTTGATCTGAGATCAATGTTTCACAATTACTTTGGGACTTTGGGCCTTTGGGGCTCTGTGTAATATTCTTTTCTTACCTCTCAATCCTCTGAATTCGTGAACCTTCGAACAGGGGAAGAGATCGACGGTCTCAATTACCCATAGAGATATACTACTTAGAATTACTTCGGAACTCCAGACTTCGGAGATCTTCCACCGCTCTCAATCACAATACTCATGAAGTCTCGAAGTGGCGAACTATTCGGAGAGAGGTAAATCGAATGATCCTCAAACCTATGCAAACCAATGACCAATATCTTCTTCAGAACTCCGACATTCGGGAGTTTATGTTTGCTAATATGTGCAATCCTCCGAAGTGTGGGATCAACCTCCACGTGTCCTCTTGATTTGACAACTGAGATTTACTTCAACCTTCGGGAGTTCTAGAAACACTGCACTGTGTTTTCTCCAAACCCTAAACTAGCGAAGTGGAAGATCCTTCGTCCACGTGTCTTTGTCGATGGATGGTCCAGATGAACTTCAGGCAACCGACCCTTCAGCGATTTTGTCTCCATCACACTTCTTAAGCCTCCGAAGTGCTCAAGTGTCGAAGTGTGGGATCATGTGATGCATGTCCCTTCTGGCTCCAACTGTCTAGATCTGCTTTGCTCTTTCGGACTTCGGGACTTTGATAACCTTCTTCTGCTATTATTTTTGAACAATGAACCAACGAAGTGTTGATTGAATGCCACGTGTCCTCCAATCCGACGGTGGAGAGTTGCTTCAGGATTATTTAATGCATAATAATAGCTATCCTTTGAAGCACCACATCACCGAATACGGGGATTGTCTGACATGTGGCCCTTGCCTGGATTGAGGGACATGAATTGTTTTGGGTTTCGTAGCTTCGAAAGATTTTGACTCCTCTGCAACCTGTGCACAAAAACGTCGAATCCCTGAAGTCCGAAGAACTTCAGCGGTTAAAATTTGCGCACATTTTCTTGCTCTGATGACTACTCTTGCTTCGTCGAGATCTAACGGTCGAAAATCGTTCACTTCTTTTGCGCCCTCCTCATCCTTTATGAGTTTGATTTAATGGCTTAGATATATTTGTGAGGCCGATCTTATGGTTGTTGTAGATTCTCCTCTATTTCTTCTTGCAAATTCCTCGTGAAGAAGGGATTCCATGAATCTTTAAACACTTCATCCTTCTGCATGGCTGCTTTCTGGCACTATGTTGTCTCCAACGATGTTTTGAGTGGACTTCTCTCCAAGATCTATGAAGAGTCTTACTTACGACGCTCTCATCTGTGAGACAACTTAGACTGTGAGTTCTTCCTCTTGGGATGAGGCTACTCTCCAGACTTTGTGAAGAGGCTTACATCCTACGCTCTGATACCATGACAAAATGAGCAGCAAAAAAGATAATAGAGAAGATGGGTTGGAAACAAGAATATGCAGAGCACATAGGGCCGAGTGCATTTCATTAAGGATAAAAAGTTGAGCCAAGTAAGCTCGAGCAAATCAAGAAATACTAAGTTGAGCTTTACAACTAACAACTATGCTCTACCAAAATATGTTTCCTGCTTGTGAAATCTGATTGTACTTGTGTTTTAACTACACAGATACCTTCTTCTGGAGGTTTTCGCACAGGATATTGTGGAAAAAAATAAACGTGATGAACATTTATGGTAACGACCTCAAACATGAATTTAGTTCCCAGAAATGTAAAATATCACCTGGTTTGGAGCTCCAAAAACAATAACCTCTTTGGAGTTTGGACTTTTTGAACAGACAATTTGCTAGTAATTCGTTATCGGATTAGTATTATTTATCGAAACAGTTATTTCGTATTCATTCCACTGCACATTATAGGATTTTGATGGATCGAAAGGATACAGAAAATGCCTGATGAAAATGTCTGCGGTTCTCTACATATATCAAAACACTTAGTCCAGAAGATCAAGGGCTCACAGTAAATGTTGACAATGAAAGATGAAACACATTTACACTAGAAAACAGATAATAGTCTGCAAATTACCTATAAAAGACAGCGTTGAAACTTTTACGTGTTTAAAGTTTAAGCAGTGTAGAGATATTTCCAATTAATGGAACAATTTTTCCACCACGAATGCTTTCATTGAGAACTTTTGCGTGGTATTTATCAGAATTTATGCTGATTTTGATTTAATCCCGTCTAAAATATGAGCAGATAGCAAGGTTGTTCAAAAAAACAGAGCCAAATACACAATTTTTCTTTTCATATTTAGTGAAATGGCACTATTTCATGTAAAGTTC